>JAXGGA010004839.1:0-83913 GCA_038373865.1 Uloborus plumipes
ACAACAAAGCCGTAACTAAACATTTCTGTACCTTTTCTTGTTTTCGACTTTCTTGCATGAGCGTATGGCGCATGCGCCTTCAAGACATTACTAAGCGCTAAAATTCTTTCAAGCACTTGCCGCATACGTCATCAGAGCAACCGGCTGGTTTAACCGGTGGCTCTATTCGAACCTAACCCATGCTCATCACATGATAGTCGATTTCATCAGGATCTGCTATCTGGCAGGGTCAGGGTCGTAGTTGTAGCGAGGTCAAAAAAGTTATTTTTTCAAATTTGTAGTCTTAAGATAGCGTTTGAAACGATCTGTGGTTAAGGAGGGGGTTATTTTCGGAAAGGGAGGGGTCAAAGGGCAATTTTCGAGCAAAAATGGGGGTGTTTGGCAATTTTTTCGTAATATTAGACCCAAAAAATGCAGTTTTATGTTATATTTGGTCGCTTAAGGGGGGGGGGGGTATATATTTTTTAATTTTAAATAGAATAATCCGGAGAAAATGGTTGATTTTGATTGACATAATTATCTTTTGAAATCAAAAGTGTTTATGTTCAAGGTTGAAAAAAAATGTATATCTGGTTTACTTTTCTTGAAGTGAATCATTTTTCTCATTTAAACAATTTGCGTAACACTTAATCTATATTATTTAATGTTTTACTAAATGTTCTGTCACATAATAGTAAATACTAGTATTTATACGAGATGCGGTAAAGAAAATCCGAGCATGAAATCTCAAAACCTGATAAACTCAAAAGTGAAAGTTCTCCTTTTCAGGGAATGTAGTACGCATTAATGCTGATCAACAAAAGAATTTTTTTTGAAATCGGCGTTTTTGAAATTTTTTTTAACATTGATCAAAAATGTTTTTGTAAAGTCGCTGAGCACGAAAAATTAAACACGTATTACCGAGTGGTGCACATCACTGCAAAGAGAAAAATATTTTCCTTAAAAAAAAAAGAAAAAAAAAAAACGCAATAAAATATAATAGTACACTATTCCAGAGTTTAAACAGTTTGCAAAACGTTTCGAAAATCGCAAGTGGGAAATGGCGCCCTAGTTGCAGCCTTTGGTCAGTTGTATCTCGAGCCAGAAATTTTTGTTTTGAAAAACAAAAATACGCTTGGTAACTTACCTTTATTTTTTAACAACTGTTAAATTCAAACATTTCAGAGATTATTAAGGTAATATGTGTTTTTTTTTTCCTGAATAGACACGGGCTATGACAAGAATTGTTAATAAGTTTCTTAACCCAATGAAAAGATTCGGAAATAGCTTACTCTTGAATTGTAAGGTCAGAATAAAAACAGTTCCTCAGTATCATATTTGTTAATGAATAGAAAAATGGAATTTTTTTTTGTTTATGAAATACTTTCAAGATCAGGAAATGGAGAGCCAGTAACTACTGATAGAGATACTACTTAATGAATGAGAATAATAGTGTGAATGTTATATCTGCTCTCTGTCTCTAGTTTTCTTTATTTCTCTCTCAAAAATAAATGAATGTAAATAAAAAGGTTTTTAAATTAAATACGGGTTTTATATTAATCGAGAATTAAATATTATACGACCATATACGCATAGGCGGATTTAGGACAGAAAACCTGGGGGGGCAAGGTTTTTTTTTTTTAGTATCTGCTACTACTACAATCCCCCCCCCCCCCCAAGGCCGTTTGATTATAGCGGTGCAAGTTTATATGCTAATTAACGTGTACTAATAAAGAATCAATACATGGACATCTACGATGGGTGAGGTTTTTTTGGTTTCGTTACTAAAAATAGTTTTACCTTGATAACTTTCAAGATTTATAAAATATAAATTTGAGCATTTTACTTTACAAAATCATTACAAACAACAATTATAAAGTACTTATAACGTTATTACTCTCTCTGTAAAAGCCTTTTGAAACATGCTTAGTTGAACAGAATTTGTACTTCACAATTTATAAAATTAATAATCACCTCGTTTCGTTTCACTTTATTGTTAATTGATTGATAAATTCAAATATAAATCTTTGTATTGAGCGTACCTCATAAGCAGAAGTGCCGATCCGAAATTCGGCAGATTTTAACCAATGAAAATGAACGGACAAATGAAAGTAAAACGCTTTTATTTTCTCTTTCTGCTAAATGGTGAATAAAATAAGTAATAAATAAATAAAGGTACACAATGACTTCTTACGATTATTTTCATTGCAAAATAAACTTTCTACATGAAGTATTTAAATACTATTTGTCGGCTAATAAATCGTATTTCAAGTTCTTTACGATATCCGACTCCGAAAACAATAGCATCAAATTTGAGTCTTTTTTGACGCATTGAGCATCTTAGCCAATTATTAATGCGGCGCATTGCCGAGAATGATCTCTCACACGTTGCGCTATTGCATGGTAAAGTCAAGGATATCTTTAATAGCTTTTTTACATTAGGATAGAGGTCAGCGTCATTCGACAGCACTTCTTTCTTCAATTCCTCCACTAACATTTTTAATTGCATATCCTTTGTACTCCTACCCGAATTGAGAAAAACATTTCGTAAAATTGCCATTTCAGCTTTGAGAAGCGGCTTATACAGCTCCAAAGCTGAATAGGAATCGACGATATTGCCGACAAGTCCTTTAGTTTGAGGTGATTTGGGATGCCTTAGGACATCAGCTGTAGTAATTAAAACAGAAAAAAGGACTAAAATTTCTTTGAACAAACAATACGGCTGTTGCCCTGCTTGCCCATCTAGTAGGCTGTGTGTGTATTTTATGTGGTCCAGGCGTCTTAATCTTCATTTCCTTTCGAAGTTCCCTCATTTTTGAGCAAGTATCAAAAGAAGAAACATAAACATACAATGATGGTAAAACATTAAAAAAAGGAGCAACTTATATCATTACTTTTACATGCATTAACGATTACAAGATTTAATTTGTGTGCCAGACAGTGCACATACATTGCGTAAGGATGCTGGCTCCGAACTATTGTTTGCAGTCCTTTATTAACAGCTGACATGGCACTTGCTCCATCATAAGACTGTCCTAGCATGGTAGCATGTATTCCAATTTCCTCCAGAAATGGCAGTATTACATCGGCAAGCGATTGCGCCGTCCAAGACTGAGAAACATCTTTCATTGCTATAAGCCTCTCTTTAATTTCATTGTTATGAAAATATCTAACGCAAATGCATAGCTCCTGAACTTTGTGGGACATGGCTTCATCCACCATAAGAGAAAAACATTCTGCTTCATTAATTTCTGCTACAATTTTACGTAATACTTCATCGACTACAATTACTAAGATTTCATTCTGTGTAGAATGACCAGTGAGGTTAAAATACTGCTCATATTTATCTTTAAAATTTTTATCATACTTGCTGAAAAGCTCACAGAGTTCCAAATAATTGCCTTTGTTATTTGACTGTTCATCATGCCCTCGGAAGAGCATGCCTTGCCTAGCCAAATAAAGCAAAATATCTAAATTTGTCTTGAAATAGTCCCTATTATGAAACACAAGTTTTTTGTGGGATACAGATACTTGTACCGCCACCGATTCTGTTGGTTTTTTTAAATTGACCAATTTTGCCATTGCCAACGTATGAGCTTGACTGACTGCATGCTTTTCAAGTTTGTCCCCAATCTTCTTCCAATTATTTAACCCTTTTTCAGTAAGTACATTTTCTCTTGAGTTGGAACAAAACATACGACACGCAAAACAGAATACTTTGTCTGTGCTAACGCTATACTCAAGCCAATCAAAATTATCGTAATAGCAAGGACTAAATGTGCGATTTGAACCTGCTATATTTGTGGAAGGGTAAGAAATCAATTGTGGACGGGCTGGGCCTGTTTCTAAATTTCCCAGATCACAAACAAAGCTTTTTCCTGCACTCAAGCATGGATCTCTGGTACTAATTAGTGTTTTGTCATTCATGTGATTTACGTTATATTTTGATGATGAACTTGTAGATGCACCAGCTGGATCTCTGGTACTAATTAGTGTTTCGTCATTCACATGATTTACATTATTTTTTGATGATGAACTTGTAGATGCACCAGCAGCACCAGTGCAGTTGCTTTGATCTTTATTAAAAAAGGATCGAATGTCTTCAGACCTGACCATTTCAGCAGTTAAATAATGAATTCATGCCGCACACACAAAAAAAAAATCAAAGCATGGAGTATATATAGTCGTAAAAAATACAACCATTTTCTCAACTATTCGGTGAACTGTGCCAGATTTTATTGTTTTTCTGGGTTTAAAAAAAGGTCAGTAATATAAACTTGTTTTCCTTATTCCTTTCTTATTTGGGATCTCGAATAATAATAATACGCTAATGTAGTTACTCATGTACGGATTTATATTATCATGAATTAAAAAAATATTGTTTGAAGGCACTAAGTAAGCAAAATAAAAATACATCGAATTATGAGAAAATGTTGTTCATTTAAAATGAGTGACGCGGACTACAGTGCTACACATGATATTATTCTTGATTCTTGGTACATATAGGTGCATGTTAGAGGAAAAACTCAAGTTATCGAGAATAAGGAAAAAATACTGCGCGTTAAAGAGAAAAAAAAAAATCATTAAAATTCATTTCGAAATATCGAAAAATTTGAGTTATCAAAGTTCGAGTCATCGCGAGTTGACTAATTCGTTCTTGGAGTAAATCGCGCATAAACACACACAAACAGGGAATCTACAGTACATATCATTTTTTCAAAAAGGGAAAAATATGTTTTAAAATTTCGTCCGTGTTTATTATTCTTAAAAAAAAGCAAATGTGATCTAGATTTTCCCCAAAAAATCTGGGGGGGGCAATGCCCCCCCTTGCCCCCCCATAAATCCGCCCATGCATATACGAGGATTACATATTCTAGTTTGATTACGTATCATGTAAGCTTAATAAGTCACAGCTCTGTTAGCTACTGACAATTTCTTTTTCTCTGGAATTGGTTTAGTGATGTTTTACTCAGTGGCGTAAATAGCACCCCGCGATGAGTGGGAGCGCATGAGATTTGAGGGCGCATGATGAAGAAAATAACTTAATGAGTCACATGGGAAAAATATTTTTCAATTTAATTCGGTGCAGGCGCACATACAGATGCAACGGAGGGGGGGGGGGGCATAGTACACTGTTAAAACTACGGGTTGCATGTGGCACCTTTGAGGGTAAAAAGTTGTAGCATCAGCGGTACCCCTGAACGGTGCCACTTGACTCCCTATGGCACCCTTGAAGGTGATATATTAGGCTCCCTATGGTAACTTTAGGGTGCCATGGGTTCACTCATTGGGTGCCATAAGGTACCCATAGGGTACCACTTGACTCCGTGTGGCACCTTCAAGGGTGCCCTAGGGAGTAAAGTGGTACCCTACTCCTACATGGGGTTTCGCTGGTGCTGCAACTTTTCACCCTTTAATGTGCCACATGCAACCTTTTGTTTTTACAGCGTAGTCCGCTACTGGTTTTATGCATTTTAGCTACGCAGTAATTAGTTTTTCTTTTCCCAGAATTCTAGGAGCTCCGATGACTAGGATGCGTGCTGGTAATGCAGAGAACATTTGAAAAATTTTAACTTTTTACTTCCTTTTACGTAGTAAAGGAAAAAGGAAGTATTATGATCGCGAAAAAAAAATCTGGTATGGACCCCACACTACTTCCTTTTACGTGTAAATTTCTTAGTAGTTGCCTTAAGTGTTAAAAAAAGTGCTTGGAGTGAGTAAGGTAACAATTAAAATATTTACTCCCCTAATCTACCACGAAACAATGCAAAAAATATTTTACAATGGTTATTTTTCTAAATATTGCTGATTTTAATATCATTTAGTGAATTTTTCGCAAAATATCGCCAATAGCGCCAAGTTGAACCCAAATTCAAAAAATAATTTTTTCGCCAAATTTGTCGCCAACTTGGCGATATGTCGCCAAGTTGGCGTCAAACACTTGGCGACCAAAAGCTTGGCGACATGTCGCCAAGTGGTGGCGCCAATTCATATCACTTGAGTCTGTATTGAAATTAACATTGATTTACCCCAAAAAAGGGGTAAAAGACCCCTTTGGGAACATTCGAATGCAATCACAAGGGGAGGTGCACAACTAGACCCCCCTCAGAGCCTACATACCAAGCTAGAAGTTTCTACGGCATATAGTTTTTGAGTTATGCGAGCCACATCCGCACATACATCCGCACATACGTACATACAGACGTCACGAGAAAACTCGTCGTAATTTACTCGGGGGTGGTCGAAATTGATTTTTCGGCTGTTTGTATGTTGTTAGCAGGGGCGGCTCCTCACTATGGGCCGGGTGGGCCGGGCCCACCCAGAAAAATTGTAAGAAAAAAAAATACATAGTTAAAATAAATCATTTTGCATTTCAGTTCAAAAAAAAAAAAAACACATAGGGCACAAAACGTATTTTCAACCTTCAGCGCCCCCCCCCCGAACATCGCTAATACAGCAAAAGAAAGCTTTCAAATTCCATCAATTTTAGCGCTTCGCCGAGCTTTGAGAACGAACGTGGGCCAAATCGCCTTGGCCCACGGCGGCTCAAGGCGCACCCTCGCTTTTAGCCAATCGCAATGGCTGGATTAAGAAGATCGGTAAGTGATTACACCCCTTGTAATTTCTGCCGAGAGGGCATTTTCTCCTAGTGCCCAAGATTTCCCTTTGTCCCCAACCAAAGCGGTCGAGAGGGAAAGAGAGGAAAGTGTTTCGTTTGTACATGGGCAGAGAATGTCTGGCCCCTGTATTAGGGAGAAAACTATTCTATTTTCACTTCGCGGTCCTCATTTTTTTTTAAATTCATTTTTATAACATTTGATCTTTCTTTTTGTGTGTGTTTCCTTTTTCATTTTCAACACCTATTTCTGACAGGCACAGAGATTGCCAGTTTCACATTACCCCCACCCTCACCTATTTAATACAATCCATGCGTATTTTAATTATTAATTTGCGCTTTGGGAACTGGAAAATTTTCTTGAAATTTTTGTGTGAAGACTTTGTTTTTGACTTGGCAAAAATGCAGAGCGTTTGCCATTTTCTTGGTACCTATTAGTTTGACTTTGACTTTAATCTCATTTGTCCCAGTGTTGTGCTAAAATATTTAAAAGTATTGTATGAACTCTAGGAACTTGGTCATCCTGCCGGGTGTTACATTATAAATGCTTGGAGAAGTGATAAGTATTCTTAAGCTCTAGATTCTACATTTGTTTAGCCGAATCATAAATACATTTATATCCAGGACCAAGGCCGTTCAAAGAGGGGCCTCTAACTCCCCTAAAATAGCAATAAAGTAGTCTCCCCCCCTCCCCCAGCTCTAAAAACTGTGAGAAGCTGTGAGAGTTCTCTCACAGCTTTCATGTTGTGTGCTGAGCTTTTTGCACTGAGGAAGAGGTTCCATTGTAGCCTAGAAAGAGCTATTTGCTGTGCTTTGTACCTAAAATTGGAGATTATTATTTACGCTGATTTATAAAAGTGAGATTTTTAAGTTCTAACTCCTTAATTTGATAAATGCTTTTAGAAAGTCATGGTGCAGATTGTCGAAATATTTAGCCGGAGAGAGGGTTTTAGTCATAAATGTTGTTTTTCTTTTTGAGTATAGTCTCGTAATGTTTGAGGAGATGTGCCGCCTCTCTTGAGGCGTGACACTTTTGATGTGATAAATGTTTTCACTGTCTAAAAATTTCAAAATTATGAGAGTTAGCTTGCTTAACGTTAGTGATCTATTTCGAAAGTCGACCGCCTAGGCAAAATACTGCAATCATTATTACATTGATCGCTTAAGACTGGTGTAGCATTTAAAATATAAAACCTATGTATCAAATCAAATGAGATAATTTTGCAATGTAAGTTTGTTCTAATTGGATACAATATTATTTTATTGTACATCGCTCAGCATCGGTATACTAACTGTTTCGTTCATTCTATCTGTGTAAGCTTTATTGGGCATTGGGCAAACATATAATTGCTGGCCCACCCACTAAATTAAGGCACGAGCCGCCACTGGTTGTTAGGTACATATGCACGTGCTGACAGGTCGAAAAAACTACGCGACATTCATTCAGGGGTGAGCAAAGTCAAAATTTAGACCGAAATTTGAGTGAAATTTTTTTCGTGATCACAATACTTCCTTTACTACGTAAAAGGAAGTAAAAACATTGAAATTTGGGTCTAAATTTTGATTTTGCTCACCCCCGAATGAATGTTGAGCAGTTTTTTCGACCTGTCAGCACTTGCATGTGTACCTACCAACATATAACCAGCCGAAAAAGCCTTTTCAACCACCCCCGAGTTAATTACGATGAGTTTTCTCGTGACGTCTGTATGTACGTATGTGCTGATGTGTGTTTCATAACACAAAAACTATATGCCGTAGAATCTTCTAGCTTGGTATGTATGCTCTGAGGATTGTCTAGTTGTGCACCTACCCTTGTGGTTGCATTCGAATGTCTCCAAGAGGGTGTTTTACCCCTTTTATGGGGTAATTCAGTGTTAATTTCAATGCAGACTCAAGTGATATGAACTGGCGCGACTACTTGGCGATAATCGCCAAGTGTTTGACGCCAACTTGGAGCCAACTTTAGCGAAAAAAATTATTTTTTGAATTTGGGTTCAACTTGGCGCTATTGGAGATATTTTGCGAAAAATTCACTGAATGATAATAAAATCGGCAATATTTAGAAATTTAACCATTGTAAAACATTTTTTGCATTGTTTCGTTGCAGATTAGGGGTGTAAATATTTGAATTGCTACCTTGCTCACTCCAAGCACTTTTTTAATACTTAAGGCAACTACAAAGAAATTTACACGTAAAAGAAAGTAGTGTAGGGTTCATACCAGATTTTTTTTTCACCACCGACAGAGTGGTGTGGTTAAGACGCTGGCCTCTCACGCCCAAAGGCGCGGGATCGGCTCCAGTCGGTGGATTTTCAAGTTGCAGAAAATCGACACTGTCCATGTCGTATGTTTTTGCTGCATCTAAAAGATTACTCGAAACGTGAATGGGAAAAAAATCATCCATGAAAAGAAAATCGTGGCAATGACCTTCGCCGATATTGGTGCGACATGAAAGAATGACTGCCGGTCTCGGAGAGTGCAATAGGTCCGTAAGTGGTTGGTATAGCCAATGGCACCCTTGTTTGAAACAAACAAAACAGCAAACGTATTTAACCTACCCCATCCAAACAAAAAAGGCAATAAAATGAAACAAAAATTGGGGAATTCGGCACAATTTTATGCTGTAATGAGGCCTCAATTTTCATGTCTTGCCGTTGGCTTCCCACGCTAATGAGGGTCCACAGCCCCGTACTATTAGACACCGATGTGATTAAAGATAAAGATTAACATTTTTTACATTGGGGCTGCGTTTTTTTTCAAATTTAGTTTAATTAAATTTTTTATTACCATAGGGCATACGAGGGGGGAGTGACAACAGAATGCAGTCACAAGGCCCTAGATTTGAAATGATCAACAGCTGTTTATTTTTCTCCAATAATTTATTTGACACAGTTTTGGGAATTCATTTGGTAACTGTAAAAGAGCTGGAAAAAGCTTTCTATCCCTTAACCCATTAATGCCTGACATTTTTTATACAAAGATATTTGGAAGAGATACTTGGACCATTTGGATCCAAAGATCCCAACGGTTGTGTGCTGCAATCTGTTAATAATGAATTGAAATAATACCAAAGTTCTAATTTAACACTATTATTTTTTTGAAATGCTCATTTTTGGAAAATTCAGACACTTTTTGGACCGTCCCTAAAAAGGGACGTTAGGCATTAATGGGTTAGAGCTAAAAGCAGCAGCGTACTCCCAGATTAAACATAAAAAAAAATATTACTCTATAACTTTTTATTTTCGTGCATTTTTTTCTTATTCATTAAAGGGGGGAAACTAATTCTTCGGCGCTGGGCCCCTGTTAGCAAGGTGCCCAAGCGGAGTAAGGCCGTCCCTGGGTGTGGGCATGCATACACATAGCTCGAGTCGATAACCACCTTCTTTTTCAATTTGATTAAAAGTATGAAGCAATTTTTATATTTCAAATGAAAGAAAATTTCATTTAAAATGTAAGCATTTTTCTTAATTCGACAATATATATTTTTTAATGTAATTATTTTGCTAAAGCCTAAAGTATTCTTTAAAGAATTTTAAGTTTTTTTCTTCTGTTGGTATAATTTGTTAATTTAGTCATCATCTTCAATTCATAAAAACTGATTGCGATATGAAATAATTTGACTTAATTTTTTTAAGATGAAAATAATTTGAGCTAAAATAAATATATATAATAATAACATAAAAAAAAACTTTCAGTAAAGCTTTATGTTTTCATGATTTCCATAAATTGAATAAGTGGGATAGTTCATGAGAAAGTTGTCATCTGACACAAAAACTTTTTTCACAAACTCTTCGAACTAAACCTATCAGATCATTAAGATGATGATTAGTTTTCCGAACTTCCTAATAATTGAGGAAAATATTACACGCTAATCGTTATCTAATCGTTAAGTATTTGAACATTTATAAGGGACTGTCTACGATAAATTTTGCAGCAATAATTTAATATGAACATCCTGTTTGTGTACTACATGTGTTGCACCTTAAGTGGTTCGGATTATTATTTTTTCGTTGCAAAGGATTTAAAAATAACCGTTCTTCTGCACAATAGTAGTTAAAGTTAGCTTCGTTTGAAAATGCTTAAAATGAGGGATGTAACTGATAAGAATTTGACCGAATAACAGAATACTGAATATTCAACTGCCGAATAGCTAGCAAGAAAAAAAAAAACCAAAAAAAAACAGTTAACTTATAATTTTTACCAGAGCGGAACCTTGTTAATTCGAACACGTTTTAAACGAGCACTGTAAAAAAATAGATTTTGTTTTACTGTATAATCTAGCAAATTTTGCAGTAACAAACTTTAAAATTGCTAATTTTACAATAGTAGACTATAAAATTGTTAGTTTACAGTAATTATCGGTAAAATTGCTAGTTTCAGTTTATTACTGTGTATTTTAGTTTTAAACTGGAACCTCTGCTGCCAGTATTATATTGTTGTTTTTACAGTATAATACAGTTAATTTTACAGTAATAAACTAAAATTGTCAGTTTTACAGTTAGAAACTGTAAAATAGCTAGTTTTTACAGTTTATTACAGTGCTTTTAGTTATAAACTGGAACCTTTACTGCCAGTGTTATACTGTAAAAACAGCATCTTATTTTTTGCAGTGTATTAGTTAAAGTTAACTTCAATTTAAAAACGTTTGAAATTAGGGATGTAACTGATAAGATGTTGACAGAATATTAGAATACTGAAAATTTGGCTGCCGAATAGCTAAAAAAAATCAGTGAACCTATAATTTTTAACAAAGCCAAACTTTGTTCATTCGAACACGCTTTAAACGAATTATTGCTAAGACGAACCACATTTCCGATCACCACTCTATGTTTTGTAGTCAGGGCCTGCTTACTGAATAGGCCAACTGGGCCATGGCCTAGGGCCCCCTCGATTTAGGGGTCCCCAAACAGCTAAAATTGCTCCCGTCAACGGCTAAACATGTTTCATCCAACGCCTAAAATTGTAAAGCCTCAGAACAGGGGGCCCCAAAAAAGTATTTGGCCTATTGCCCCTTAATATTTTAATCGGGCTCTGTTTGTAGTGTATTGTTCTTCGGATAAGATGAACTACGGTTAAGATGAACTGATTTTGAAGGTTCCTACGAGTTCGTTTAAACGAGGTTCGTCTGTGTTTAAAACATTTTTTTTTAAACGAATTAAAACCGGGTCATCTTATAATATTGCTGGTGTTTTTAAGGAATCTTGACGTTCTTGATGATTTTTTTTTGTTTGCAGTTTTGGTTTGAACAGTATGCTGAAAATAAGACTCAATAATATTTTTACAAACCAAAAACTATGCATTTCGAAATTAAAAAAAAAAAATCCTTATTTGAGGAGACTTATGAAGAAGAAAAACAGCAAATAACTTATTTAGCGAAAAAACGTTTTCTGGATAGAACATGAATAGCTAGGATGGAGTGTGTCCACTTAACTGATGGTTGGGACATAAATACGAAATATGTATGAAAACGCATGCAAGTAAACGAAATGGAATTGTGCCAGAAAATGCTGCGAAACTATTCATTTCACATCATAACTTTAGAGTTTTTAATGACAAATAATTCTTTAAACCAATAACACTGTCATTATTTTTGAAACAATACGTCTTTAATAATTTACTTCATAAATTATTTTACTATGGGGGTATTCTCATTTTTAAAAAATATTTTCTTCTGAAAGAGTGTGGTCGAAAACTTGTAGTGTGAACTACTTTTTCTTCTTAATTTTGACTCATTTTTTTTCTTTAAAAATATCTTTAAAGATGCTCAGTAGCTGTTTCATTTTCGCTGCTGACTTCATAAGCGGAAAAAAAGGTCCTAACAAGGCCACTATATTAACGGACCGGCATTTTGGGTCTTATTTTTCATTGTTGCGGTGTCGGGGTTGCCGGAGATCCAAAATGGCTGATGCGTCGGCCTGCTTAGCCCTCACTTAGAAATTAGTACTTCCTTGCTTCAAGTACTAGTATTTTTTGTCAAAAATACACTGCTGACTACCCAAATTGCAACACCAAGAAAATAAGAGATATCACAACGTAATTTATTTTGTAGATAGCATCACTGTTAAAACTGCAGGTGTCATGTGGCACCTTTTCGGGTGAAAAGTTGTAGCACCAGTGGCAACTGCTGAAGGGTGCCATTTGGAGGTGCCATATGGAGTCAAATGGCACACTATAGCTACCTTATAGCACCAATGACTGACCCATGGCACCTTAAAGATGCCATAGCAAGCCTAATATCACCTTCAAGGCTGCCATAGGGAGTCAAGTGGCACCCTATAGGTACCTTATGGCAAAAATGGGTCCCTAGAAGCACAATCTCATCGGTTGATGATCGGCCATTCATCGAAACCCAATGAAATTCTCATCGGCCGATGATCGGATTCGATGAGTTCTCATCGGGAATTGCTCCAATACGTCTCATCGGGCAAACAGAATCCGAGCAGCAATATCCGATAAGTTTTGCTCGAAATACAATGAGATTTGGAGCAATTTACGAGCAGTGCAGTCCCGTGTCGATGAATTTAGGATCAATTTTGGATGCTCGGCGTATTTTCATCGGGAAGGTTGATCGGAAGGATATCGCTTTCCGATGAAAAGTAGCTCATCGAAAACCGTGCTCGGATACTGATCGAAACGATGTTATCGTGGGTAACGGGATCAGTTTACGAGAAGTTCGATGATCGGCCGAGCAAAATCCGATGAGTTGATGCTACTTGGGGTGGCTTATGACAACCGAAAGATGCCACAGCGAGCCTAATATTACCTACAAGGCTGCCATAGGGATTCAAGTGGCACCCTTCAGGGGGTTCCGCTGGTGCTACAACTTTTCACCCTTAAAAGTGCAACCTGTAGTTTTAACAGTGATGTTGACCAAGAGAGAGAGAGAGAGAGAGAGAAAGTATCTAATGATTAAATTTATTGACTTCTGTGAAGTCTTTCCTGCTAAAATCAGTAGCCATAGTAGCCGCTATTCTTGGAGTTGCAATTTGTGTGGCCAGCAGTGTATAAAAGCATTTCTTCTTCAGACATTAACGAATAAGTTATTAAAAATGTCACCTTTTAACAACTCAAATCTGCACTCAGACGTTGCTTTCATGGGATAAATGTCCTGCTGAACCATGGGGGAAATATCTGATCCCCCCTAAATTTCGCAAATGGGTGCCCATGTCATGAGCGCAACTGTCAAGAATTAAGCAAAATAATCAAGCAGCCGACCCCTTGCCTTATGTGGTAGCACACTCACAGTTGAAGGACTAACTTTTAATTGATGACCTGCCCAAATGACTTCGCAGCTCTTCTTCTCGTAGTTAAGCACTTGAACCTTTAGTAATTAGAGAATTTGTGATCAGTTGAAGGTGGAACGATAAATCAATTTTCGCATTCCACTCCTCCTACTATGCTTCGAATGCACACATGAAAGCGGGCTTTTAACTTATGCTGTTCCGATGAAGTGGAGAGACATAGCTGGTAAACATGACGGTCAAATTTTTAAGAGGTGGAAAAAAATTGTGAAAACTAACACTTTTTTCAAGTTGATTATCAATTTTCTAAGGCACAAGAAAGCATATTTTTAACGAAAATGGCGGTTTCACGTACGCAGCCCATTCTGAAAGTACGATATTCAGAAGTAAGTGAATCACGTTTAAATTCTTGAAGGAAAAATGCATATGTTATAGATTACTAATGTTAGAATAATTGCATAAACAGTCGACGCTCATTACGACCGCACATTATAAAGACCTTTCCATTATAACGACCAGTAGGAAAAGTCCCAACTTTCTCTCAATAAGCTATACCCCTATAACACTCCTTTTTGTTGAAGTTAAAGTACGTGTCAATCATTGTACACTTTTCCATTTTATTTAGCATTTGACTTATAAATTAATTTAAGTTTATTTACAGTAATCAATGCGTGAAAACAAAAGATCCACTTAAAATGTAATTATTTTTAAAAATCGGAATAATACGTATAAGAGAAAAAAATTTGGTGATGTACAGAAAGTGCGAACAATTTGGTGAATTTTGGAAGGGCCCGTAGCACCATTTTGAAACTTTTTTTTAAAAAGAATATGTCTTTTAAAATCTTTTTTCTTCTCTTCTTCCTAAGCATTTTAAAATGTCAGTATGTTTCCTTGTAATTTTTATGACTTTATTTTTAAAAAAGTGAAAAAATTTATTTGAGTTTTGATATCTCGAATTCAAATTATCATTTTCGCTAAACATAAATTGTGATAGGTTTGTTTGTGTGTGTGTGTACGTTGAAAAAAAAAAGCATGTTCGTTGAAAAAAAAAGAAAATAAAGAGGAAAAAGAAATAGAAAACTTTTAAGCAAAACTAAATTTACGAACCAAAAACAAAAGAAAGAAAAACACAGAACCGTAAATTGACCGCAACAAAATACTAATACCTAAGATTCGGTAAATTTATCCACAAAAATCGTCTTTACTGTAAATTAATGAAAATTGATTTCATTGATGAATTGATTACTTGGATGAATAAAAATCCAAGATATGAATATTAGCCAAAATGAAACACCCAAGATTCCGCAAACTAACAGCAATACAGCTACCTAACTCCTTGCAATTGAACAGAACTGTCAAAGCTCCTAAATTAATGAAATGAAAAAAAATTAAGACTCTACAAACGGTAAGAAGTAAAGATTATTCTAGCCTGTTTCTGCCGACTAAAAATGACGAAATAAAATAGAAACTGGAAATGAAATATAGATCAGAGCTATTAATAAATCCTAGTGTGTATACAAGAAAAGATTTAGAGAAAATACATTCTCTCTCTAATACACACACACACACACACACGTAATATAATGTGAGTAAAAAAAAAAACACGGAGTTTGATGCTCAAAAATGTTTATCTGAAACCCATTATATCTGATGAAGAACAAAAATGAAGGAAAAAGACAATTTCAAAAATATCAGAACAATATTGGCTGATTTTATTAGCTGCCATTGCAAAATTTTTAACTTCTGTTTTTCATTAATTGTTCGATTTTTCATTTCATATGTTGAATTATAGCTGTCTCTTAGTTCAATTTTGGTTTCAAAAACCTATTTTTAGTGGCCACCGTGGTCATTGGATATTTCCGATGGAAAAAACGGCTCCATACTTAGTGGACTTTTTAAAGATGTCTTAGAAGCCTTGAGTACTTCTTTGAACTACAAGTAAGCAACAATACTTTTTTACATTTACTTTTTGCATTCTCCTTCTTTTTACTTCAATACAAATTAGGTCATCAAATTCATAGTAACTTGTATGAATGATAAATCAAAATCTTAAAAAAATGCAAATTCATAGCACTATTGTTCCAAAATTTGTGTTTGTGTAACGTTGATTTATCTATCATTAAAGATGTTTTCACAAATGTAATCGCTTTTACTTCATGTCATAATCTGCATTAAATTTTCAAGCTGTCCTTTATTTCGTTAAAATTCAAATGGGTAAGACAAAGAGGTAGAATTGGCCGCATGAGCCGAATTTCAACTTTTCTCCCATATCTGAAGAATATCGAGGGATCGTTCATAAATGGGCAACACTTGGCTGTATTTGCTCAGTGTGATTCCTGATAAAAACAGTTATTCTGTGAACAATCCCTTAACGATTCATTGCGTTTCCGAGAATCAATGAAATTCAGTTCATTCGATCGCCGATATCTTTCTAAAATTTAAAGATAGTAAACTGGATTTTTTTTAATAATATGCCAGATCTAGTTAGCTAAAAAATTTTGTAAGTTATAAATTGCTATCTTTCACGGATGTGCAGTGAGACATTAATTTCTTTATGTTTCAAATTCAAGTATAATGACTAGCTTCCTTTGGCGGCGGCCCTGACGTCACCGTCTATGGTGACTCGTGCAACCCTCCTGCGGCGGGTTGGTGTACACCAAGATTTGGTGGTGTATTTTGATGTCTAAGTCAGTTTATGGATAATTTATGAACCAGGACTTTGAAGGAAATTTTTCACTGCATTTTTTTCCCAGGTTCGTTTTGACATCTCAGGTAGATCACAACTATGGCTCTCTGCAACCAGACGGATCATACAGTGGCATGATTGGATCGGTGACACGAAACGTAAGACAAATTGGATTTATTACTTTTGTATGTATTGCAATATGTCGCCCTTCACTTAAATACAAATAGAATAAAAACAATTTTTTTTGTATAACTCGAATCTCATTTCTCCAAAGCATTTGTTCAAATTCAAAATTTATTCCACATCAAAAACAAGGAAAAAAAATTAAAGAGACACTACAATTATTCTTATTAAAATGCTAAGAGGTAAAATTATTTTTTAGAGTGAGACTTTTTATATTCGTGCTACTACTGAATAATATTGTCAAATTGTTACGTGACACTTAAGTAACGAGACAGCTAATAAAAATTCGATTTTTTCAAAACAATCACAAATAGCTTGTACTCCCCCTCAACATAGTACTTCATTTCCCTGTTAATACATAGGTGCATACGAGTTTTCTTTTGTTCAAAACAGAACTGCATGTCATTAGGTATTGTCATATTTAGTAAATCTGCCGTTTCTGCTTTCACCTTTACTACAGACAGAAAATGTGCTTCCTGCAATGCACTATTCACTTTTGGGGACAGGCAGAAGCTGCATGGAGTGAGATTTGGTGAGCACAGCAGATGATCGAGCACATTAATCCGTTTGTTTACCAAGAACTGCATCACAGACGAGCGATGAGGATTCCCATTTTTTTGGTGACGATTGACGCAAAATTTCGTCCTCTTGAATCCTGTCGCAAATTTTGAGTCAAAATTTTTCTCATTCTCTCGCAGTCTCTGTTCATGAAGTCTGACAACATCTGAACACTCAAACGCTAGACTTTGCACACGATTATATTATTTCTTTTTGATGTTTTCATCAGTTCTTGTTGGCCCAGTCGGCCGGAATGTTCCTTATCTTCAACGACCTCTGTAACTTCGAAAAACCGTTTATACCTTTTAAAAATTTGTGTGTGTGACATGCTAACACTTCTTTTAACATGTTAAAACATTCAGGGGTAGTTGGTTTAAATTTTACTTGGAAGTTCGAACTTATGCACTGTTCAATTTTTAAGCCCTTGATATTTAAGTCCTGATTAGGGCACTTCGACACAGCAGCATTTTACTCAAACAAAGATTATATTAAACCTAACCAAAATAGAGCAATGAAATCACATGCCATCATCATCATAAGTATGAAGATCAACTACATTCCATTTTCATTCCTTCAGGTCAAGTCTATCCTCAAGGGCAGTGGTTCCCAACCTAGGGGCGATCGCCCCCAAAGTGGTGATTTGACTCCCGCAAAGAGGCGATGGGGACGATTTGTATTTAGAAGAGAAAAAAAGTAGTAATAAAAGGGTAGCGAAAATCGAAATTGTAAACATTTACTAAACCGATTGTTCAGAGTTCAAACAATTAATCACAAGTTAAGAAAGAAACAAATTGAGGTTCAAGAGCTTCCTCCTTGAACCTCGGATGAGCCTCGGGAAGTATTTTTTCATTCACTGTCAATTTTATGAATTTTCAGATTTTCAATTTATTTCCCTTCAAATTTTTAGTTTCAATGATTTTAGTTCCCCCAGATTCCAGTGTAGACAAGAAAATAATTTCTTGAACCATATACTTCTGTATTTTGAAAAGTACGTCGATGATCTTAGTTAAATGTTTCCCTTCAAATACTTTTATCAGTTCGCTTTGTGAAAGAAAAAAAATAATAATAAAGTTATTTTATTTATTTATTAATATTTTTAGTTTAAAAGTGATTGGCTACAATTTCTTTAATGAGTACATTTTAAATTAAAGTTTAGTACTTATATTTTTAATAATATCCATGTTCACTTGCGCCAAACTTATTGTTTTTTAGAGGAAGAAGGGTGAGGGGGCGATAGGTGTCGGTCAGCGTCTTGAAGAGGGCGATGAGCTCAAAGAGGTTGGGAAACACTGCGCTAGGGCATGCGGAGTACTGAACATAATTGTCACACCTTGTATTATGGATTATCTCATTGAATTTAAAAAATGATGCAGCTGAGTAAAAATAGTGGTAAAAATGGATTCCACAGTAAAAAAAATAATGTGTTTTTGCAAGCTAAATCGTCTATTTTCTAGATATTCATTCCCTTTTTTAATTATTTATTTAAGGAATCAGATATGAGTTCTCCTTTGGTGGCAAACTACGCACGATCCCTTGTCGTGGACTTCACGAATTGTTTAGAGTTTTCGAGGTTGGGAATTATTACCGGTATTGAATCCAGCGATAGAAACATGTTTCTATATGTAAAAGTATTTTCATGGCAGGTAAGTTTTTTTTCAGAATGTTTTGAATACGCATGAATTTTCCTTCATTTTTTTTAAACTGGTCGTAGTACTGGTCATGATATATGCATAAATCATTATGCGATAGTGACAAAGAGTGTCAGCAAAATAAAAAATTACTTCATACTTTTGACTTAGATAAAAAGTAACAAATCAATTTTTAAGACTGTTTGTTAAAATAATTGAGTGAGAGAGTTAAATAAGTTAAAATGAAGCTGTTAAAACCTAAATTTTGAGAAAGGGTTGGTAAATTTTAGGACATCGCAACATTTAGAAATTAAAAAACTTAAAGCAAAAATTTTAGAACGTTGCATTGTGAATATTTAAAAACATAACGTTTACAATAACTTCCATTCCATATTCGATCATTTTCACAGGCGGATTTGCAGGTTTGGGGGACCCATCGCAATGCATTTTGATGGCCCTTTTGCTTATCACAGAGAAATATAAAACATTTTTCTCAAGCATTTTTGAATCTCCTACGTGAGCCCTTCTGGTCATGGGGCTCCACGCAATTGCGGTAGTTGCGACATGGCAAAACTGCCGCCCATCACTTATGATTCACATTGCCATCAAAAAATTAAAAAGGATGCATAGACTTAACAGGTGATAAATTTGCCGACATTTTAATTCAAACACTAAAAAGTGCATGGCGACAGGCTGAAGTTTCGTTCTTGTCATCGATTCATCAGTCTAAAATAGTCCTAGCTGGTGACATAGATTATCTCATGGACACTGAGATTGAAAACAAACTGGAGCAGCTAAAATTAATGTAACAACTTTCCTTGGTGTTCTAAATTTTTCTCAAGTATCAGAATGTTGGTAGTCTCAGCGTCAATGAAAAAACATTTGCCTCAGTTCGATTATTGATTATTCCCAACTGATGAGTCCATAAGAAGGAGGAAACTCTTCTCTGAATGTCTTAGCCGGGCTGTCGACATACTGAATGCAGTTCTGCTGTAGCCCTGGCTTTACGACCATAAGTTACTGTTTATCACTGATGAGTGTATGAAAATCTTCAATGAAATCGATAGTGTTCATGCTCTTTAATTGAATGAACATAATCCGAAGAAAACCATCCCAAACATCTTTCTTGTCCATTCGACGACAGTCCAGGATAAGTCGCGAGGATACTAGTACGTTTTGGCAATTCGAACAGTTAGAGATTGTTTTTGTCATACCACTCAAAGCAATGTGCGAGGGTGGAGCAGAAAAAAAATTACAAGTTGAAGGAAAAAAGAAAAAATTCGATAGCTTCAAAATACAAAAGGGATTTAAGAGGTATACATGTTTATCACTTTTCGACAAAATATCAAATATCATGTTATGTTTCTTGTCCATTCGACGATAGTCCAAGATAAGTTGCGAGGATATTAGCACGTTGTAGTAATTAAGAACAGTTAGAGATTGTTTTTGTCCCACCACTCAAAGCAATGTGCGAGGGGAGATCAGAAAAAAAATTACAAATTGAAGGAAAAAAGAAAAAATTCGATAGCTGGAAAATACAAGAGGGATTTAAGAGGTATACATGTTTGTCACTTTTCGACAAAATATCAAGCTTCGTCAGGCATTTATCAGAACGCAGAACCATCTTGTTGATGCAGTCTTAGTTAAAATCAGGTTCATGTCCATTGAGACAGGTCTCGGCGGATGTTTCCACAGCACTGTTCAACGAGATCTACGAGCCAGATAAGTGCTTATTCAACTCGGAAGTAAGAAATAGTCTGTGGGCTCCAAATCTGGTCTGCATGGGGGCTGACTTCAGATTTCTCACTTGAATCGTTTCAACAATTCCTGCTTTGCTGGAGCAGTATGGAGTTATGGAGATTGGCATTGTCATGCAAAAGGATGACACTTTCACTCCTCATGACCTGTCGTTTGCGGAAACATTCTTTACCCAAAAAATCGAATCACGGCTTGCACTTCTACACGTCCATTTTCTAAGCGTCTTGCCGTTTTAATCTTCTAGAACCGTTTGGGAACTTTCACTGCCTCCTAGCGCACTAGTTGTGTGACAAGTACTAGTATCTTTCAGTATTTCCGTGGGAAACAAATTTTCTCTACAATATGTAGTTTTCAAATGCTGCGGCTTGTAACCTCTTTTTTCCAACCCACTCTCGTAGATATAAGGCGGCCTTTCATATCTGGCTAGTGTTGTTTCATCTTTTCGGTTGCACTGCAGGCTGTAAGAATCTCTTAGATAGTTTGTTCTGCTACCAGTAGTATGTTTTTCTAATTCACATTTTTATGTTTTTGTTTTGCAGTTCGTTTTAGAAAGCTCTTTTTATTGTAGTTTTCGGTTTCATGAAAAAAATAGTAACGCGGTGATAGATTAGGAGAATACAGAGGGTGACAGAGGCAAGGGCGGATCCAGCTAGTGGTTCAAGAGAGGGTCATTTTTCTCTCTTTCACCAAACAGCGCAAAGAGTTTTGCTCCTAACACAAATTTTTCTCACGATTTGTATCTGTATCTGGATTGATGTCAGTTGTGGTCATGATTTCCGTTAAAAAAGTTTGTCTTCTTTGATCGAAGGTCGTCTACTGTCATGCGGTGGTAGACATTTACCTCGCGATATTGGTGTAAAAGTAACGACAAAAAATATTGGTAAAAGTATGCAATGTGTTCTAAAAAAGGGGGAACATGTGCTAGTGCTCAAAAAATGTTCTCAAATGCATTTTCAAAACTGTTGAAAATCGCGTGGAACCAAATTAATGTTTTGAAAAGTTTTTGAAAGAAGCTCCAAACGTGTGCTTCAAAACGTTCTGAAAAAAGAGACCAGTTTCCGTGTTCAAAAAGTGAATATTTGCAGTGTTCAGGTGTTGTTAGCAAAAATGTGATTTTCTTTCAGGTGTGGCTAAGTCTACTGATAACTATTATCGTTGCTGCTTTCGTGTCTCTTTTTATTTATGATGTTACTGTCAATGGCTGGAAACATCCCCAAGGTCGTCTAATATCCAGATACTTGTGGGTGTTTTGGTCCTACTTACTTGGTCATGGTAAATATGTTATAAAATACTTTATTTCTTTGTAATAATAATAATAATAATATCTATTATCCACTTTTGTTACTCTAATTAAAAATTTGGATGGTAAAAAAGAGAATGAAAATAGAATTAACAATGTTAGCAGTTTTAGTGTCTAGTCAGCTTAGCTTTTGGTTAACTTGATTTATGCTTAATTATTTTGTACTAATGATTCTTTCTTTTAGATTTTGGAAAACTAATTGAAAAATTTGCATGGTATTAAAAAAAATAAAACTGGAAGTTTTAGCATTTATTTCTTGAACTGCTTAGCCTGATCAAATTTCGGTTGAAATAGTTACTGCTTATTATTTTTACTCTTTACTTGTGACCATTTCTTTTAGGGTGGAACAACTGTAATTAAAAAAATTGCATGATATTTAAAAGAAATAAATACAAAGTTGGAACAATATTTGCATTTGTTACTTTTAGTTACTGGTCCGTTTAGCTTTTAGTTGACTTAGTTTATGCTCAATTATTTTGCTCTCATGACCTTTTCTTTTAGATTGTGGAACAACTGAACACGTGGCTCTGAAACACATTTGGTTTTTAAACTCATTTCGAATACTGTTGGCAGCATATCTTTTAGGCCCGGTCATTAATTCTAATTTCTCCTTCCAAGGCCAAATAACCTCCACTTTTGCAATTAGTAAATTGAGATCTATCGTATCAGACTTAGACGAACTCACGGAGAAAAAACACATAATCCCTGTGACAACTAGAGGATCTGCAGTGCAAATTTGTTTTAAGGTAAGTGTAAACTGTAAAGTAAGACATATGCAATCTGTACAACAAAAATAATAAATGATTTTCTTACGATGGAAATTTTGTATAAGATTTTATTTTGTTTTAAGGGTGCGACGAGAGAAATTCTTTAGTAACCAGAAACCAGCAGGACCGTAGTGAGAGGGGAGCACAGGTCTCCCTAGACTGTTGCCTTTACTCTACACTGCAAAAAATAAGCTGTTGTTTTCACAGTATAATACTGGCAGTAGAGATTCCAGTTTTAAACTGCAAAATGCACAGTAATAAACTGCAAAACTAGCTATTTTACCGTTTATCACTGTAAATAAACTAGCAATTTTACTGTTTATTACTGTAAAATTAGCAATATTATCATAAAAATAGCTGTATTTTTCTGTAAAAACATCAGTATAATGCTGGCAGGAGGAGTTTCACTTTAAAACTGCAAAATGCACAGTAATAAACTGTGAAACTAGCAATTTACTGATTATTACTGTAAACTAGCAATTTTACAGTCTACTACTGAAAAATTAGCAATTTTACAACTTATTTATGTAAAATGACTGTAAAATTAGCTGTATTATACTGTAAAAGCAACAATTTTTTTTACAGTGTATTGGCACTTTTAGGTATATATTCTCCCAATTTGTTCAGGAGGGACATATTTCACGAAATCCCCGTTTCTTCTAAGCCAAAACGATGCCTTAATCGGGATCGTTCGTGCAGTGCTGGGCATAATGTGATGGGAATCGGAATTTTTAAAGGAAATATTGGCTTCTATAAATGCTTTATGTATCAACTTACAATCAAATCAGCATTAACACAAGCGAAGCCGTTGGTAAAAGCTAGTAAGTAAATAATATCGGGCAAACCAATTTCGATTAAACACAGAGACGGCTTAAGAAGTTTTGGATGGTGGAGGTACTATCTACCATATTAAAATCTGAGCGTATGTATTAGGTATGTTTGTATGCATGTCACTCAAAATTCTACCGAACGCCAGTTAACTAACCGGGTGTTGATAGATTTTTAATTTTTCAGGCTTTACGTTTGGGAAAGTTACATATTTGTGCGACTCCATTCAGCGGAGATATTAATTAAAACTTTTCTTAACTTTTAAAGACTTTATCATCGGTCGGAACAATCTCACCTTAGCAGCGTGTCCTTCTCCCGTTTACTACTTCTTTCTGTCTCTCACCTCTGCAAAATTATGGCCTCTTTTCCTGTGGCTCATATTTCTCTCTCTCTCTAGACCTTTGAATGTTGGAGTTAAGGGCTATTCACATTTCGACCGTTCCGTCCGAAGGAAGTGGTTTTTCGGATGGAACGGACGGAGTTGAAAAATTTCGAGCATTCGCACTAGCTCCGTCCGAAAGTTACGTGACGGTATTCCCTCACTAATTTTCAGAGCGCGCATTTGGCGAGAGCCAATGAAGTCGCCACCAAAAAACGACCCAACGACATCCAACATTCTAGAACGGTGACGGAAGCCGATGATTCGACGTGCTGTCATGGAAACGAATTCCGAAAACAAGTTTCGCAGCGAAAAATTCGGTTCGGACGACCGGATCGGTCGTAATGTGAATGGTGCTTTAATGGTAAGTTACAGCCGCGTGGTGAACGAGGAGTGTCATGATTCTAGAGGTGCGTCGGGCTAAAAATTAATGTATTGCTCATTAATTAATGTACTGACGCATGCGGTAAAAAGGACATAGTCCTGAAGAATACCAAGCGGCGAGAAGGCGGTGTGCACCTACTGGCCGCAAGAAGCGAGTCATAGTCATAGATAACGCAATTAAAGTCATGGATAACGCAGTGAGAAACAAAGGGATGCAAGTAAACCTTTTAAGGTTTTGAACAAAATGCGTTTAAAGTTCACATCCTAGGTAAACTTTAATAGAATTTTTTTTTTAATCATGCTGCATAGCAGCAGCTATCAGGGCTACTATTACCTGGTTTCAAAACAGAGACAAGTTCTCGTTCCATTTGTACCGATTATATCCGAATTTTAAATTTTGGTGCTTACATCCCTTAGCTTCTCACTGCCTCTATATAATTACATGTTTAGTTGTGATTGCAGAAAATTTACACCGTTGTTCATTACAACATTTTCAGATATGTTTTAGCTGTTAACTATTCTTGCTATAAAAATGCTGAATCAAGCATAAAATATAATTATTGCTTTTATATTCATTATGAAAAAATATTTATTATGTTATTTTTTCTATTCTATTTATAAGGGTAGCAAAGATTACGCACATATTTGGGATCGAATGGTAAACAATTCCATTTATTTCAACGCCGAAAATTTACAAAAGACTTTGGAGAACGTTGAAAGAGGAACTCATGTTTTCATAGTGGACTACATCTATGCTTTGAGCATGGTTTCCGATTTTCTGAAGAAGACCGGTCGCTGCACTGTTCAAGTCGAGGAATTTCTGTTTTGCCAGAACTTCGTCACATTAGCCTTAAGGAAAAGCTTCGATCCCAAAATGAAGAAAGATATAAACACAAGGTAAAAAAAAAGATCATTAACTGTGAATTAAGAAAGTAACTGCTGTTTTCAAAGTTTAATTTTAATTAGCTACATTTTATTATGTACTTTCATACCATTATGAAAATTGCTTTTCATCGAAAAACTGGATTTAGATCATGATTTACGGAGACTGCATTTTTTCACTGTTATGAAAACAAATTTTCCTTTTGACACCTCACTGTAAAAAAAAAGCGTAAGGTTACCATTGTTAATAGGTGAAACGTTACACAACGTCTGGGGTAAGCTGTTCCGATTTTTAGAAAACTGTACTTGTTGGAGGAGAGTTTCACGTAGCTTGTGCCAAGTTCCAAGTTATGAACGCAATCAAGATGTGCCGAATGGCCAAGTGGTAAAATGTGCTTGCTTTGAGAGCTCTCTGTACGCGGTAAAGTAGCTGTTCGGGGTTCTATCCTATACAGTGTGTTATATTGAGCTTTCAGCTGTGTCAATGTCTTGTGTGTATTTAAAATAACTTACGAATCGGGGTAAAGTTGTGTGTGTGTGTTGTAGTGGAAAAGCATTAACCTGATAAACATTAAAAAAACGAATAATAAAAAATAATTTTCCAGGAAAGCCTGATAAATGCTCTTTTTCTTCTCTCTTTCTTTTGACAGAGAATTCGGGTGTAACCTTACACAGAAATTGGCGAAACGTTACGCTATATTTGCATTACCATGGTGTAACCTTCCACAAGTGATGTGGTTCTTTTCACCTGGCATATCGGTTAATATACTTCAAAGAAGAGGAGGTAGCATTGCTATGCACCGTATTTATGGAGTAAGGTTGCACAAAATTTTTTTCAGTGCGAAGTCGAAATGATTGGTTTTTAACTGTCGTAGAAACTCACGGATGAAACAAAATAACCTATAAATTGGACCAAGATAAAAATTATATTTTGAATTCAAGAGAATGATACATAAAACAGCATAAGGAAAATTACAAAAATACAAAATAGGGGCTACAGAAATACTTTATTGCTCTAGGTGACCTTTAATTACACAATATGTAGGTTTAAATACACCAGTGTGCAAAAATTAAGAACGAAGTTCAAAATAAGCATGTAAGCGAAGCTAAAAGGCAGAGTGGGGTGAAAGACCAATGAAAAGATCGACTAGGTGTAGGTTCTTTAACACAAGCAAATACATATACATTTCATTTCACACTCCAGGGTCCCCCGTATCTACCATAGCTTCGTGATTTAACCGGGGATAGGGCCCTGAAGAGCGCTCTGTTCTTAATTTTGAACCAGAACCTAGGGTTGAGCAAACCCTAGGCCCAGCACCCCCAGAGGTATCGTTTCACTTGGAGGACTTTGTGACCACGACATTTTTAACGCCTCCCAGCCACCATTTATCAAGACGGTGGATCTTTGATCGGCTGGGATCGAACCCGGGTCCCTCCGGACACGAGTCCGATGCCTTACCGATCGGGCCACCACGGCCCAAATACATATACAGTTGGATATGGTGGAAAACTGTAAAAGAGGCGTAAATAACGCTGGTGGTGTGAGCCCAGTATCTGTAGAAGATCGATTTCACTTCGCATATCAGTTTAAACGACGTCAAGTTGTTGCCTTAGTACGAAATGTCGCACAATCGATATCTTAGACGGCATTTGGACAATTTTAGCTGAGCTAGAATCATTTTTTTTTTCTAATGGCAAGGCAGGTTACAATTATAAAAACATCAATTGTGAAACAACCGAACAATTAACAAAAGTAACATTTGACCGAAGTCATTGTCTCCGTCAATATGCAAATGCGCCCGCCGGCAGAGGGCGGCGCATGCCAAGTACTATAAGAATGCCTGCTCCGCTAACGGCAGTGACTTTCACTTGACTAGACTCTTCATTTTGGATCTTCACTCCAGCAGTGTTGATAACTTTTAGACACGGCTTGTTTTGTAAAGTGTCGATTTTGTTTCTTCTTCTACCTAGTTGGTAGCATTCTTCAATGTACAATTCAAATGTATATATTTCATGTGTAATACAGAATAGTTTTCTGAACCTAGCAGTCTTTACTTAAAAACATCAACCTACATACATAAATTCTGGAGGCACCGGCGAGATGGAAGGGCAGTCAAGGAAGCGTCATCTTAAAAGATAAGTATCTCTGTTCAATTCCAAGTTTGACTTTGGTTACCATTCAAAATGACGGACGAAGTTTCCGACGAAAAAACATCAAACGTGCAACAGAGCACTGATGAAAAAACACTCAAAATTCTCCGCGGCAGGTCCAAAGCTGCTTTAACTCGAATTTCAAATTTTATTGATGACGAAGAACGAGTCTTTGATAAATTTGAACTTAAAACCAAACTTGAAAGATTAGAGTCTATATTTGTAGAATTCAACAAGCTGGATTCTCAACTTCCGGAGACACTCTCGGAAATTGTACAATTCGAAGAAAATTATTATACAACCAAAGTCAAGCTTCTTAAAGCTCTTGATAATGTGTATATGAATTTAAGTTCAAGTAGAATAGAAAGAGATGATTCTGTACCTATCGGCAATACGATAAGCGATAACTTTAAATTACCAAAGTTAAATATTGAATCTTTTACCGGTCAGTATCAAGATTGGCCCTCATTTAAGGATTTGTATACTTCTTTAGTGCATAAAAATAATAAACTTTCTAACATTCAGAAATTTCAATATCTTAAGGGGCTATTGTGTATTGAACCTGCAACAATCATAAAGCATATTCCTATATCGGAAACTGGTTATATTGAAGCATGGGAAAAACTTTTAGCTCGTTATGATAACAAAAAACAAATAATTTCTTCATTGATTAAAACTTTCATGGATCAAGCGAATATAGTTAATGCTAATTGTGTTAATTTACGCAATCTCACTGATACTTCCGACGAAGTCATCAGAGGTCTCAAATCTTTAGACCCCAAAGCAGACTCTCGAGACATTTGGCTTATTTATATTCTATTACAAAAGTTGGATAGCAAAACGCGGGAAGAATGGGCTAAACATACGACGAAGGAAGAATTTCCTACTTTCGAAATGTTTTTAGAGTTTCTGAACAATAAATGTATTTCATTAGAGCTCTGCAATTCAAGCGAATGCAATGAAACTAAAAATAATTCAAAACATAATAAAATTAGTCTAGGTGCTAGGTGTATGAAATGTAAAGATACTTCGCATGTTTTATTCAAGTGTCCGAAATTTAAAGAAATGACTGTTAAAGATCGCAAGCAATTCGTAAACAAATGCAAATTGTGCTTTAACTGCTTATCAAACAAGCATTCCGATGTACAATCATGTAATTCTACGTATTTATGTCGTTTTTGCAACCGCAAACATAATTCCCTGTTACATGAGAACTACGAGCAAAAGAATTTTTATGCGAACGCCTTTCATTCAAAAGGTTCAAGTCAGAACTTTCCAGTTACGAACGCTCCTCCAATTGATAAATTATCAAAACCTCTAGAAAATAGTGCTTCGGTGAATGTCGCGAGAGCCGAATTCGCTTTATTACCAACAGCTTGTGTTTTCGTCAAGGATACTAACGGGGAATTGAGAACTCTTAAAGTTTTATGTGATTCCGGAAGCATGACCACCCTCATATCAAGTTCAAGCTTAAATTCATTAGGATTAAAAAGAAAAAATGCCCGGTTTCCTATCACGGGTCTTGCTGGATTTAGCATTGGTTTAACTAAAGGAAGTGTTGAAATTTGTTTAATTTCTAGATTCCAACCAGATATTACACTATCCGTAAATGCTTTAGTGCTAGATAAATTGACAGCACCCCTTCCAATTAAAAGAATTGAAAAGGAACATTTTTCACATCTTAGTAATATAAATTTTGCGGATGAAAACTTTTACATTCCTAGTAAAGTAGATATGATTCTTGGCGCTGATTACTTCTTCTCTATTCTATTTCCTGGTCAAATAAGTTGTGCTGAAAGTAATTTAATAGCTCAAAACTCCATTTTTGGATTTTTAATTTCTGGAAGATTACCGGAAAATTTAAATTCATCCTCTAGCTACCATATTTACGAATTGAATGTAGATGTTGAGCTTAAAAGGTTTTGGGAAGTGGAAGAGGTACCAGCCGCAAAAAGAGAAATTTTTACTCCCGAAGAGGAATTTGTCGAAAGACACTTTCAAGAAAATTATTCGATAGATTCAGATGGTCGATTTGTTGTGAAATTACCATTTTATAAGTCAAAAGCCACATTGGGCGATTCAAAACCAGCAGCGATTTCGCGACTTTTCGCCATGGAAAAGAAATTCAAATTAAATCCAGAATTCGAAAATAAATATAAGGAATTCATGCGTAATTACGAGGATTTAGGACACATGTCCGCTCTAAGTGAGAACGCAGATAATCTGTTAAAAAACGAACAGTGTTTCCTGCCACATCACGCAGTTTTAAAACCATCTTCTACAACGACAATGCTTCGTGTAGTGTACGACGCTAGTTGCAGGACTTTGAGTGGCATCTCGTTAAACTCTATCTTAGGCGTAGGTCCCAAACTACAGCGGGATATTTTTGACATTTTGTTGAACTTTAGATTCCCTAAAATCGTTTTCACAGCGGACATTGAAAAAATGTACCGTCAAATTTTAGTATCGGAAGAAGATCAACCATATCAGCAAATTGTTTGGCGATATAATGCCGATGATCAAATTCAAACTTACAGGTTAAAAACTGTAACTTACGGAATGGCTTCAGCCTCTTTTCTAGCTACTAGATGCATTAAACAAATTGCCCTTGATACCTCAAATTCTAAAATATCACGTATATTACAAGAAGATATATACATGGATGACCTTTTGTCAGGGTCGACTAATATCTCAGACGCAATATCAACTTGCAAAAATATTAGTTCAACTTTACAATCTTACGGGTTCAACTTAAGGAAATGGAATTCAAATTCCTCCGAATTTCTAACAGAATTTCCCGAAAAATGTTCTTCAGAAACAAATGTTGAAATCAATCGTGATGTACACGCAAGCTCAAAAGTGTTGGGTTTATTTTGGAATTCATTAAATGATACATTTGCTTTCCAAGTTAATTTAGCTCTTTCACCGCCTTACACTAAAAGGCGAATTCTTTCGGAGTCTTCTCGCATATTCGATCCCTTGGGATTAATTTCACCGTGCATCGTTACAATTAAAATATTCTATCAAAAACTATGGCTCCTCAGGGGAGAGTGGGATTCCCCTATTCCCCCACATTTGGAAAACGAATGGCTAAAATTTCAGGAATCATTTCAAAAAATAAATGAAATCACTATTCCTAGAAATGTCACCATTCAGTCAGAACTAGAGATTGAATTACATGGTTTTGCAGACGCGTCATGCCTAGCATACGCTGCTGTAATTTACAGTCGACAAATCGTCGATGGGTCTACAAAGGTTTCACTGTTGGTTTCTAAAACCAAGGTTGCCCCTCTCAAGCAAATATCCATACCAAGACTGGAATTATGTGCTGCGCACTTGCTGTCAAAATTATTCAGTACTGTCCTCAACACATCGCAAAATCTTAATTTTCGTGTGTTCGCATGGACCGATTCTAAGGTAGTGCTAGCCTGGTTATCCGCTCATCCACGCAAGTGGAAAACATTTGTTGCTAACAGAATATCGGAAATCATAGAAGTTCTTCCCCCTACTTCCTGGGATTTCGTAAAGTCAAAAGACAACCCCGCAGATATCGCATCACGAGGTATCGACCCCAAATGCCTGTCAAAATGTGATCTGTGGTGGTACGGGCCGTCATGGCTAAATTCAAATCAAATGCACTGGCCAAAAGCTGAACTAAATCATTCAGATGCTGCTAGCGCAGTTAAAACTGAGGAACGATGCGATCCGTTATTTAACTGTCACGCTAGTGTAGCAAACGATTCGTTCACACAATTGGTCGAAAAACATTCATCTTTTTCAAAAATAATTCGCATTTTGGCATACTGCTACCGATTTATCAATCTTTGTAAGAAAAGGATTGGAAAAGTTTCAAGTATTGCATCACCTTGCAATAATTTCGCCTCACTCACTTCCGCCGAAGCGCGGAAAGCTGAAGAAAAACTCATTCTTTGGGTTCAAGACTCGTATTTTCAGGAAGATAAAGATTGCATTGTACTCCACAAGCCTCTCAAAAGGCGCAGTACACTGCGTTCCCTTTTCCCTTTTATAGATGAAAACGGTCTATTACGGGTGGGAGGTCGTTTGCAAAATTCTGACTTACCCTTGAATAGTAAACATCCCATCATTATTCCTTCACAGCACAGGTTTAGTGAACTGTTAATTCAGGAAAAACATGTAACTTATCTACATGCTGGTCCTACATTGTTGTCTCATATTTTAAAGCAAAAATATTGGATAATCGGAGGAAAAAGATTAATTAACAAATGCATTCATCGATGCATAAAATGTCACAGATTCAAAGCTGCTACTAGCACCCAACTCATGGGTAATCTGCCCAAAGCTCGAGTAACTCTAGAAAGACCCTTCTTGCATTGCGGCCTGGACTATTCGGGAGCAGTCTCCATAAAATTTAGTAAAGGTCGCGGTGCAAAAGTCACAAAAGGTTACATTGCACTTTTCATTTGCCTATCAACTAAGGCTGTGCACATCGAAGTAGTTAGCGATCTGACATCAGAGGCGTTCATAGCTGCTCTACGCCGCTTTAGCGCTCGACGTGGCACCCCTCGCCACATTTATAGCGACAATGCTACGAATTTCCATGGAGCTCATCGGAAACTGAATGAGATGCAACAATACTGGCTAACTATTCTCAAATCGGAGTTAGTCGCAAACTACATGACTCAATTCTCAATTGATTGGCATTTCATCCCTCCCTCTGCTCCACATTTCGGCGGAATCTGGGAAGCTGGAATCCGATCAGTAAAATTTCATCTGAAACGAGTTCTGGGCGAAACAGCGCTCACATTTGAGGAGCTAACAACATTGGTTTGCCAAATTGAAGCTCTACTAAATTCCCGACCAATTACATGTATCAGTGACGATACGGACTCTATAAATTGTTTGACTCCTTCCCATTTCCTTACAGGCGATGTTCTAACTTCTGTACCCGACTCTGCGACTACAGAGGAACCCAGCTATAATAGAAAATGGGAACTCCTGCAAAATCTCCGAAAAGGTTTCTGGAAACGATGGTCAAAGGAGTATCTGTCATCACTACAGAACCGTTCAAAATGGACTGAGCCTCATCCCAATCTCAAAGAGAATGACGTGGTGCTTCTTAAGGACAACTCATCTCCTGGTACCTGGCCTATTGGACGTGTGGTACAGGTACATCCCGGACAGGACAACCTGGTGCGAGTAGCCACGGTAAAGACAGCTAAAGGAATCCTGAAAAGGCCCATCCATAAGCTCTCACCCATTCCCTTATATCCGGACTCCTGCCCGGATAGGGTGGGAGTATGTCTCCGTCAATATGCAAATGCGCCCGCCGGCAGAGGGCGGCGCATGCCAAGTACTATAAGAATGCCTGCTCCGCTAACGGCAGTGACTTTCACTTGACTAGACTCTTCATTTTGGATCTTCACTCCAGCAGTGTTGATAACTTTTAGACACGGCTTGTTTTGTAAAGTGTCGATTTTGTTTCTTCTTCTACCTAGTTGGTAGCATTCTTCAATGTACCATTTAAATGTATATATTTCATGTGTAATACAGAATAGTTTTCTGAACCTAGCAGTCTTTACTTAAAAACATCAACCTACATACATATTGCCTCAGGCGTTCTCTAGCTCTCTAATACAGGGTAGTCTCGGAGTCGGAAGAACCGCGCAGTGCCCCGCATCGACGCAGATGAGCTCTATTTAAAGGTTCTCCAAGTTCACATAAAGAACAAAGAGGAGAGTCAACAATGCCAATTCTATGGAGATGATCATTTAGGCAGTCATGTCCTGTCACTAACCGGAACATCGCCACTGCCTCACGTTGAGGACGATCGGGAATGTTAGCGAGATCTTCGGCACTCCAGGTCTTCTGTTTAACACGATCTTGCATTAGGGTTTTGAATTTCATTTTCAAATTTTATTTCCAAAAGAGCTTTTTTGAGTGAAAAGACAGCCCAGAAGCATTTGATTGCTGTACCATTGCTGCACCTTTGCGTGCGAGAAGATCTGCCTGATCGTTCCCATAAATGCCGCAATGACCAGGGATCCATTGTAGCTTAATGTATTTGTCTCTTTGACTAATACAACGCATCAATTCTCGGCATTGTAGGACCTCAACAGATATAGGAGCTTCAACGGAGCCAATAGCTTGTATGGCTGCCTGCGAGTCCGAGAGTAGGACAACCTTTTCGAATTTTTGAAGACAGTCCAGGAGTTTCTCCAATGCGATACGGATGGCCTCTACCTCTCCATCAAAGGCAGTTCTATTTTTTCCAGCAGACGCAGAAATGAAGAAGAGTTTGGAAAAGACTCCAGAGCCTGCAGATTCACAGCTTACCGAGTATGACCCATCCGTATACACATGCAGCCAGTCTTCTTCCGGATATTCAGTATAGATGGTCTCCAAAGCAGAACATCGGCGAACTTGCGGAGCAGTATCCTTCTTGAAAACTTTATTCAGGAGATTAAGATCAAATTCAACTTCGTAAATCTCTAAAGGATTTATGAGCCTCATAATCTTTTGTGGATTTTCTTGTAGCTCATCTTCCTGAAAAATATCGAACACCTTTTGAATAAATCCACACTGCGTCTTTAGATTTCTAGTATGAATTTGATAGTTAGCCCAGAAGGGATCACCAAGACGAATAAGTTTTTCATAGAGTAAGATAGACTTTTCCTCTATAATAGTCTTAATAGGCCTATTTTTTGTTAACAATAGCATGGAATCAATTGGTGTAGATTTAACAGCACCAGTAATAAGTCTCATAGCTTGGTTTTGTATAATATCCAATTTATCTAAAGCCTGATTGCTTGCTGAAATAAGCGGTTCACAACAATAAGTTAATAGGGGCAATATGAAGGCCTTATATGTGTTGTTGACTGTAGCTCTGACACATCCCCAGAGGGAGCCTGCCAAACGCTTTAAAATGGTCATTCGACTGGAACAGCGCTTACCTATTGAATCCACATGGGCTCTCCAATTCAGTTTATTATCGAATGTAATGCCCAAATATTTAAATTCGTCGGTAGTTACAATTGTATCATTTCTGTACTTTACGTCAGGTCGAAGCGCGTGGTGCATCAATGAAAAAGATTGGAGTGCAGTCTTATCCAAATTCTCTATCATGTTGTTTTCATTGCACCAATCGGAGAGCATGGACATAGCTCTATCCAATCTCTTCTCAATCGTAGGTTTTGCAGTTTTCTTTGGTGCTTGGGTCCAAATGATTAAGTCGTCAGCATACAGTAAACAATGAACGTCTTCCACGTTCTTCAGACAGTAAATCAAGTCATTAATATAAATATTGAACAGAACACAGCTGCAAACTGCGCCCTGAGGAAGACCCGTCTGAAGGTTCTGGAATTTAGAATATCTATTACCATACTTAACCCTACAAATTCTTTGATCAGTGAAGGATAATATCCAGTTTAACATTTTACCACCAATACCCAAATTAAGGAGTTTTTGATATAATTTCTCTTTCCACACCAAATCATAAGCATTCTTGAAATCGATATAAATTGCAGACAATATATTCCTGTTGTCAAGTGCATCCTTCACTGTTTGGCTAAATAGAGTCACTTGATCGCTCGTTGAACGATTTTTTCGGAAGCCAGGTTGTTCGTACGCAATTTTATTTTTATCTTCAAGAAACCAATTTAATCTGTTTACTACGAGTCTCTCCATAGTCTTTCCCAGAATACTTGTAAGAGATATTGGTCAGCTAGAATCATTGAAAAGATTAAAATTAGTCAAGTTGTGACAAGTGTAACTGCGGAGTTCGGGATTACTCATTGAACATATAACGTAACCAATCTTTTAGTAAAGTATAGATATTGGGCTGTTCCACAAAAACGCATCCATTTTGTCCCACAGTTGACTCATATATTTCATTAAAAAGGAGTAATTTTAAATGGTAATGAACTAAGTTTTCTGTCTAAGAAATCCCACACCGGTTAGTGATTTCTTAACCAACAAAATTTTGTTAATAACCCTTTAAAATCACTACTTTTTAATGGAATACTTGAGTTTCACATGTGAGACAAGATGGCGGCTTTTCGTAGAATGACCCCTATACTTTTTGAAAGAGTCATCTTTACTACAGTCTGCTTTTCTTAGGTAAAGCCTTCCGCGTATTTACGCAAGCTTCAGGTCTTCTCCGATCTTACCAATATAGGGGTGATAGGTAAGATAACAATAAGGGGAATAATAATAAGAAGCATTTTAAGCCGTATCAAACAACGTAGTACGATGCTAATTTCAAATACATAGTTCAGAAGAAGGGGTCAAAAGGATAGCAAATGAAAGTTTTAAATTGAAAACCTTCGGAAAGTTGTCACTAACAACCCATCACACCTTTTTAAGTGGAATGGTTTGCGAGTGCTAGGCCTCGGATTTCAAGGATGGATAGTGTAATATCTTTAGTTTTTTCTATTAGATTTTTGTCTTTCATGCATTTTCCGTATTTTACGATTTTTATCCAGTCCCTTAAGAAACGTGAAATCGGCTTTTCAATGCATATTTTCTCTTTTCCAGGTTCACCTACATCGTTCAAGCTAAGCTCGCCGATCGCTGGTTGAATCGTGTCTACCGCAACTACACGCACTGTTCCAAGCAGCCTTCAGACGGCATCAAGCCCCTGAGTGTCACGGACATATCTGGTGGCTTTGTGTTGTGGGGGATAGGGCTGACAACGTCCATCTTGCTCTTCTCTGCAGAAGTGGCGACCCTTAAGGCGGTGAAAAAACGCGAACAGAAGAAATTCGTTGATCCTTTTGTTGATGACTTGACATTGAAAGCTTGATGAAAACTTTTTCAATGAATTTTTTTGTGAAAAGTCCACTTTCTTTGCATGGGCGCCCATGAGTGTAGTTCGAAATAAAGGGGCTAAGAAATTTGTTAGATTTTAATCCTTTGTGTGATATGCATCACATTGCATCACATTAATCCCTTTACAACTGCACCCACTCATCGTCCCATGAGAAACAGAGCCCCGGGGAATGCAGCGTCTACAAAAATGCGGATGATGCAACACTTTGCAACACTTTTCACATAGAATAAATGCAAATGAAGCAACGAACTTTTTCAACCGCTCTAACGGAAACTAACTAAGGCACGTGCTGGCGAGCCCGCTGACGAATAGGGAAAGCGGAGGTCAAGGACTTGGCTTTATGGGAAGGAATTCGGCGCGGTCTCCCAGGAAGTTTTGTGTGGCTTGGAAAAGCAACTGTTGGAAAACTCGGGCTCTCTCTCTCGGAATTAGAGCCTCCAAGATGGTGCATCTAGAAAATTGAGCAGCGAGGGGAGGGAGGACCTCCGGACCCAGGACGGTGGCGAACGGACGGTGACAGGAGCCCACAGAAAATCTGCTGTCTCGTGGGTCTGTCCTGCTGCAGGGCCATGAGGAGTGTGACCATGGAATAAAGACGTAGAGCCAGAGCCATCGCAGGAGCCCCTCCGGACCTCGGGCGGTGTGCGGGAAGCTGGAACAGGCTGCGGAAACCACCGTTCCTCCTGAGCCGACTGACGATGACTATTACACGAAGTAACTTTTAATTCTCTAGCGTTCCCTTTTCTTCCTCAATTTTTAGTTCCCCGTGCGAGGAATTACAAGAACCCTTTTTGCTCACAAATTCCTATTTTTAGCCCGAGAGGAGGGTTAAACACCCACTCAAATCGAACATGCGAGAAATGTTTTGTGCAGTGAATCATATGTTAACCCTGGTCAGAGTGGGGTGGCTTATTGCGGGTAATGCGAAGAAATCAAAGTATGGAAATTGTTTTTGGTTGTAAACGAATTCTGAATATATAGTAATTTGAGTGTTCTTACATGTGAAACATGTCATCCTTTGGAAATGTAAAAATATTAGTATCGAAATTGCTTTTTGGCATGGTCAATTCTGCATATATAGTGAATTGAGTTATTTTATGCATATGTGAAACATGTCATCCTTTGGAAATGTTAAAATAATAGTATGGTAATTGTTTTTGGTGTAGTCAAATTCTGAATATACAGAGAATTGAGTTTCTTATGCATATGTGAAACATGTCATCCTTTTGTAGAGTGTTCTCCATACAAAGCCCAATCTGCTGCGATACCCATGTTTTGTTTACCATGAAGTTACGCTTCCAACTAGTACTAATGTTTCAATGGGTGTATTTTCTCTATAACATGTTTCAATAAATTACTTGTTTATGTTTTCCCTAAGAAATCCATGTGTTTTTCCTGAATAATGTGTGTTTATTTTGTTTCTAAAGTTTATCTGTTTTTCCTTTTATATCATGACATCGTCGGTCGAGTGTGGTGTTGATCTTACCTCCCCACTGAATGTGGAATTTGGATTATCTTATCTTCTCCACTTTATTGGTACGAACAGCGGCATGAGAATGTGGGTGAGATACACATTTTATTTCCATTGCAAACCTAAGCAAAGTCAGTGTTGCAAGAACTTCCTCACTCAAAGACTGGACCCCTCTCCACGGCAAATTGTTTCATGTTTTTTGGACCTTGGGTTTCTTCTGAGAGAGTAGGGGCGAACCAAAGTGGTTATTTGCGGGACGCGACGAGTTTCGCTCCACCTGAGAGAGAATGGGCGAATCTGGTGTTTTTTTCTCCACCACAGATTGGCGCCGTGACACAGGCCCCTCTCTCTTCACCTTTTTGTAATTTGGCATGTTTTTTTTGTATGCTTAAATGCTCACTCTTTTTATTTTTGATAAAGTGAAGTGTTTTGAAAAAAAAAAAGAGAAAATGTGGGTAACTTTCTTCTATAAATTTTTTTTCTCTCTTGTGTAAAAAGATATAAGAAGATCTTTCTTTTCTTTGTTTTGTTTTTGCTAAAGTGTTTCTGAATTTGAATTATGAGAGAAAAATTCCAGTCGTTAGTAGTGAAGCTGTTCTTGCACGGTCATGCAAAATTTATATTGTGTTTACATACATTTCAATGAACTCTTTGAATATTTGAATATTTCTGAAACACTACTTGACACACGACAATTATTCACTATATGTTTTGTGGCATGACCAAATTATGTTCAATTGCATTATATGTGTTTATTATTGTTTTAATACAATATTTACTACCTTTTGCAATACATGATTAGTTACACACTAAATGCATATATGTATCGGGAGCAGAGAAAAGTGTTCTTTTCCTCAATTGATGACATATTTGAACCATTGGTCGCGCCGTCCTCATACAAAACTATGAGAACTTAAGTTTCTTTTCCCTTCTAACTTTTTACACTCACTTGAAGTCATGGCTAGAAACAAACAGGCGGCACCTTCGGCTAGTACAACACATAATTCAAATTCGCCAAAAACCCCTTTCATGTTCACAATTGCTCCATTCTCAGGAGAACCTGATCAAGTCGAATATTTTGTTGAGCAACTTAAAGATTTGGCAAGGGTAAATAAATGGTCAGATGAAAAAACCATTTTGTACATTAAAAGCAAATTAACAGGAGCTGCATTTCGGTACATGATAGAGACACCTAGCCTAAGATATGCCACCTCTGTAAATGTAATTACTGATGCACTGATAAATTTCTTTAAGAAACCAGACATCACATACACCATGAACGATTTTCACTCCATTTCTTTTCAACCAAATGAGTCAATCATCAGTATTGCTCACAGAATCAGGGTGATAACTGCGAGTGTCTTTAAAATCACAAATCATGAAGCAATTGACCAAATACTCTTCCAGAAATTCCTTAGTGTAATCCCACAAACTGTCAGAATTAAAATTTTGGAAGAGAATATTGAAACTTTTGAACAAGCAGTGAAAAGAGCACAAGAAATTGAAAAAATCACTGCCTCTGCAGAGTCATACAGAACTGAACAGTATAACAATGAACACATTTTGAGCCTAGAGAAAAAAATCATTGAGTTAGAGTCAAAGTACGAGAAAGGTAGAGAAACAGTTGCACACACCACAAATGTAAATAAAAGCCACAGCACCAGACAAGGAGGTCAGTCTTGTAGCACCTCAACAACATATAATGAAATTGATGAATTTCAAAAATTTGAAAACACAAGGAACACAAATCGATCAAACAAAATTATTTGCTTTTATTGTGGTAAACCAGGACATTTTAGAAGGAACTGTTTTCTGTTTCACAAACATGCAGGGAATGGAGCTAGGGCTCAGAATTTTGCTAATAAATTCAGTAATAGGAGAGGAAGTCACGATTTCCATAAACGCGGAAGTGGTCAAAGGACACAGAATAACACAAACAATCAGGGGTACAACTACAACCGAAGTAGGAACTCACCTAGAGGGCACCACAGATTTCGAAGAAACTCGGGTGAAAATTCAAACAGATATTGTGACGAACAGTATAAGTTCTCCAACTTTTTAAACACAAATGTAGGAAGTAAACAATTTAATGACCAAGGAACTCAAAGTTCTCAACTTCCTTTTGAACCAACTGATAATGTCACATCAAATACATTTTTGTCTGCTCCTGAGTTTCAGTACAATTGTGTCCAACCAAACAGTTTTTACGGTAATACACACAGTGCTGAATGGGTCAACCAAAATGTTCATTATGTACCAAATTGTTCTCAAATGTCATATAATGTAATTCAAAAAAGTCCCAAGGTGCCAAACCATGAACTTTTTACTGGCACACTTGAAAATGTTGGTGAGAAAACCAAAGCACAAAAACTCACAAAAGCAGTGAAGATAGGAAAATCTTGTTCAACACAGACCTTATCTTCCACACAAACACAAACCTCACCTGTCAGAGGTAAACAAAACACATTCCCTTCAGTTGAAGCAGTAGAATTTGTACCAGGTTCATTTAATTTAATTAACGAAGCGCCTAACCAAATTTATAAGAAAATGCCATTCATCAAAATTCAAATTAATGACATTTTCATAGTCGCACTTCTTGACACTGGTAGTTCAATCTCGATTTTACACGACAACATTTTCAACCAAGTAAGGGAAACAACTAAATTCAAGTATTTGTCATCACGACCCGTTGCTATTGAGACTATAAACTCTACTGTAAATTGTAAGGCTTGTGTCGAATTTTCATTCAAAGTAAACAAACTCTTTTTCAAGCACAACTTTTACATTATTAAGTACAATAGCGAGTCAACTTTCATGGCAGTACTTGGTTACGATTTCATTTCAAAATACAACATGTCAATCGCCTCCTCTGAGAACACCCTTTTGTATGACGAAATGAAAATTCCTTTACTAACTGATGCAATGGACACTGAAAACAAAGACAAAACAAGGTTGGATAACACACAAACACATGAACTTGAAACAGTGAATGTACACACCTTCTCGAAAGTTGTACTGAATCCTGACGAAGAGGCGTACATACCCCTTTTTGCAAATGATAATCAGATTGCCCCTGGTCAATTCTTGTTTGAGGGAAAGTATGATTTGAATCAAAGTTTGGAATTGAGTGATTCCATCATACAAATTGATGAACACAACAGAAATCAAAAGGACATGAAAAATAGGAACAAATTTCATTTGTATGTAAGAAACAAATCTGACCAACAATTGCATATAAATAAAAACACAAAAATTGGAACTTTAGCTTACATTGCTGATATAAAGGAGTTACCAACATCCCAAAAGGAACAATGTTTAAATTACATTAAAGCAACCACAGAAGTTCTTGAACTGAGAAAAAAAGAATTTAATTTAGATAATTTCAATTTAGAACACTTGAATGAGGAGGAATCTCGGGTAATTAAGAGCATCCTGCAAAATAATTGGGAATGTTTTTCTTCTTCATTAAGCTCACTGGGACACACAGATAGGGTACCTGTAGACTTTTCATTTACACACAATTTTCCAATCAGAGTCTTACCATACCCAATACCTCAAAGCTTGCAGGCAGAAGCTAAACGACAATTAACTGAGCTTCAGGAAGCAGGAATCATTAGTCGAAACCAATCTCGGTGGGGAAGTCCTTGCTTACTTGTAAAGAAAAGACTAGAATCCTCAGGAATTCAGAAGTACAGATTAGCTCTTGACCTCCGACTTGTAAATTCTTTAATTTCACACTCATCCTACCCACTTCCAAAAATTCACACTCTAATCAACTCACTGTCACAGTATAAGTACTTCACAACCTTAGATCTTCAATCGGCTTATCATCAAATTGATTTGCCAGAAAACTTTAGGGACAAATTCTCATTTGTTACTCCTTGGGGATCATTCATGTACAATAGATTAATGTTTGGTGCTAAATCATGTGCATCCATTTTTCAACACCTAACTGACTTAGTCATCGAAACAACAAATTTACCAGGTGTATTCGGTTTTCAAGATGACTTTATTCTTGCAGCACAAAACCTCGAAGAAATGCAACATAAATTGAAAATCTTCTTGTCAGTTATTAAAGAATTTAATTTAACACTGTCTCCGAAGAAGTGTGAATGGTTTAAGGACAAAATTAACTACCTTGGTTTTCAAATTTCGCAAGACAAAATTTTGCCACTTGAGGCCAACATCACAAAAATTGTTTCTTTCCCAGTACCGAAAACAAAGAGGCAACTGAAAAAGTTCATAGGCATTTGCTCGTATTATAGGTCACTAATTCCTCGTTTTTCTGATTACATACAACCTCTAAATCAGTTAACATTGCCAAAAGCTAATTTTGAGTGGACAGATGAAACACACCAAATATTCACAAAACTACAAGACATCTTTTTTAATAACCCCTACATAACTCAGCCTAGATGGGATGAAGATTTTTATGTAAACACTGACGCTAGTGGATATGCCATTTCAGGAGTACTCTTGCAGAAAAGAAATAATATTTTTATGCCTGTTTCATACTTCAGTAAAATTCTGTCACCTGCTGAGACACGTTATCCTGCTATTAAGTTAGAACTTATGGCAATTGTCCAAACTCTACACGCTTTTAAAAGTTATATTTACAACAGACATGTGTATATTCTCTCAGATGCTAAATCTTTAAAGCATTACAAGAAGTCATCCTCCCCTGCCTCATTGACAACAAGATGGCTTATGTCCATAAGTGAATTCGAATTCAGCTTCCGGTACTTACCTGGAACCCAAAATTTAATCCCGGATCTACTCTCACGAACTGATATGACAAATCACCAAATTGACTTGAATTCTCATCCGTCTCTTCTCAAAGATACACAGATTAACCCAGTAGTAAATCTAAACTGTCAGGATGTTGAAGAATTACCAATTATAGTTGAGGAACATTTTGATAATATACCAGGCCATGAACAGGACTTAAGAAAAGAATGTCGTGAACACAGCAATGATAAAGATGTAAGTAACTCAAAAAAAACTGTTAACCACATAACACATGACAGTAAGGGTGAACTCTTGAATAATTTCATATCTATCTTAAACATGACACATGATAAACCTGACCCTCTTTTGGAGATCTCTGAGAAAACACTCCTCGGTGAACAGTTGAAAGATCCAAAATTATCAGTTATATACAACAGTATTTTAAATCGAGTCATGTCAGAAAAGTACAGAAAATACTGCATTAACCCAGAAAACAAACTACTCATGCATGCCAAAAATTTAGATGATGAAAATTCTGATCTTGAGCTAAAATTTGTTGTACCTCAGTCACTTAAAGAAAAAGCTTTGCGTTTATCACATTTTAGTCATTTTGGCATTAAGAAAACTTTTGAATTAGTTTCTCAAAAATTCTGGTGGTCAGGAATTTATGTTGATACAATTAACTATTGTGCTACATGCACCAACTGCATACAAGCTAAGTATCACAGAATCCCAAAAGCCCCTTTTCAACAGACACACACAGCCAAAAGGCCTGGTGAACTAGTTAGTTTAGATATTGTAGGTGTATTCAACAATGGTAAATACATTTTAACTTGCATTGACACCTTCTCTAGACACATGGAACTATATGTACTCAACAACATTACAGCTGTTTCGGTCGCTAAAGCATTCTTCAAATACATAACATTATTTGGTCGCCCACAAATGGTCCTAACCGACTTGGGTAAACAATTCAATTGTGAACTTTTCCAAAAATTGAATCAGCTGTTCAACATTAAACTCAGCTACACAACAACAGGTAATCCCGCTGCCAACTCACTTTCAGAGAGGATTAATCTCAGCCTAAAATACAGCTTAAAAGCACTCCAAGCCTCAGGAATCGACTTCTCGTATGCAGTAGACATTCACAAAGCTTGTTACAATGCATCAACTCACTCTACAACTGAATTCACACCTAACTTAGTACATTTCGGTAGACAATTATCATTAATTACAGACATTCCAAACTTAAATGTTGAACCTTCTCTTGATTCCGCATATGAAATACACAAAATTCTTGATCAATTAACACACATCTACAATCAAGTATATGAAAACTCTCTAAGTAAGAAACTCTTACAAAATGAAAAATCTAATGAAAGTGCAAAACTAAGAACTTTTCATCATGCTGATATTGTCTATGTAAAATCCAAAGATAAATTCAGACCTACCTATGATGGTCCTTTCTTTGTTAAAAAAGTTTGCTCTCCTGTACTTGTGAAAATTCAAAGATTTCAACACTTAAATGCACCTGTGGTGAAAATTCACATCAATAGACTTTTAAAAATTCCTCCAAAAAGGATTCATGAGCTTCCTATACAAGAGGAATGTAAAGTGCAACCACAGCCAAAAAAAAATCTTGTGTCTTCTGATAATACTACTGTCTCAAAACTCCAACATGCTACTCCACAGCAACATCCATCTGTTAATTCTAGGCGATCACCATATCTCCTCAGGAAAAGAGTGTTGTAATCCAATGGTTATGAAACTTGTATTGTCATCTTACACCCCGTGAGAGTCCGTAGAATGTCCACAACTTCATAGATTTTTCCTTTTTTTTTCTTCAAAAAAAAAAAAAAATTCAGGAAAATTTTGTACTAGGCCTGGCTGGGCATTACCAGCTACTCTTTTTCATTTGTGCGATTTTCCTCATGGATTTTACCGGTGTGTGAGATGCCAATTAATAGAATGTACCATCAAACTTTTGATGAATAGTTGATTGCCTCAAAACATACACCTCCATGAATTCTTCAACCCAGAAAAAACTCTTTGTAGTTTAATCTCCAGCAATGAAGTCGTTTCCTAGTTAGGGCTCTATGCTAAACTAGGCAAGCATCTCATCTTCAACAACAGATTCTCCAGTCAAAAGAAATCAATTAGGACTATTACATTGTTCACTCATTTAAAAAAATTAATTGAACTTTTTTCTTCATACATTATATTTTTATTTTTTGGGTTTTGGGGATTATTTTGTTTTTTTTAAGTTTTTGGTATATCACAGTGCTAATGCACAAACAAATACAGACAAAATCGTGTTGTCCTTTTTATATGTCACTTTTCGTAGATGACTTACCTTTTCAATTTCCGCACAAGATACCCACTCTCCTGGTAACAATTAATTCCCGTGCCGAGGACTTCATGGTCGGACAGTTTTCTGGTGTTGCAATAGTAATCAACGTCGCCAGAAAATCGTCTCGACTGGTACAAAGGTAATGATGCCCTGTTTGCTTTTGTCGCGTTAGGATTCTGTTGCGGTCATGTATGTCGGTAAGCATGGTGGTCCTCACGGCCGTCGTTTTTTTTTAATTTTGTGAGCCCCTGCCTTTTGTTTTGGAAACGGTCTACGCCCCGTCACTGGGAGACTAGCAATGTCTTGTGCTGAATTGTCAAGGAAGTCACTACAAACAATTGCTTTTTAAGTTTACATTCATTGTGTTGTATATTGTTATTTTTTATATGTATATGATGAACAAGCGAAAAAATTTTATGGGAAGTGGAAGATTCGTTGAGAGTTAAAATTTTTAGTGACATAGATTTTCTTTTCTTGGTGTTTTATTTGAAAGAAAAAGCATGATTGTCTTTTTCCAGTTTTGTTACTCAATGCCTTTTTACATTCACCAAAGCTATTTTGTGTATATTTTGATAGACGGTCATTTGATTGTTACAGTATACCTTTCCCATAACACAATGTGAAGAGAAACATGGGAAATTAGTTGATATCTGGTCCTGATAGATGGACAGCTTTGTTCTTAGAAGTAATTGACATAATAAGGCAAAAGTTTTGGTTGTCCGAGACCTCGTCAAAATGATTTTTTATATAAGTCACCATTTTGTATTGTTTTTCTTACTCGGAAAGCATATTATATTTTGCATCAGTCTGAGTAACATGAGTATTGATAGTTACCACCAAAGCTCATATGTGGTGTAACTTTCCTGGTGAAATCTTTCCTATACAGTATACTAAACAAACTATCTATGTCATACGAAATTTTTTTCCTTTGTGTATAAAAGTTGAATTATTATGCTTATTTTGTTCATCATTATTGTCAACTTTAATTGTATCATTGCAGCTTGAGGACATGTCAGAGGGAATCTGCTGTTCTAATTGCACTACTCAGTGATCATCAGCCCTGTTAAATGTTGCAACTACCTTTTTCCCCTGTTTTGGTTGAAGTGTTGGGCATCACTCTTCCTTTTTTGAAAACAAAATTCTGACGTCATTCAGTTTAGATCTCACTGAGTTAGAGGTAACTTACTTTGATTCTAAACTAACTTTTAGGCACACCAAAAAAAAAAAAAAAAAAAATACTAGTGATTTGACCCAGTCAAAATAAAGATTTTCCTGGTGAGTGCACAAATTGAACTGGATTCCCATTTGACATTGGTGATGTACTCTTGTGTATCATGTGCATTCCTTTGGTTTTTTTCATAATAAGTATACTTGATACATGCAAGAAGTGTATGTAGGATCTTCCAGCTTTTCTCTCTTGTGCACAATTGTGCAAAATTTTTGTTTTAGTATTATTGCTATGTGTACTGGTCACAATATAATTGAAATGTGTTGTAAATTTTTGTTGAAACAGAGTTGATTTTTATAGTAACCACAAAAGTCACCCCTTGTTCTGTGGGAAGGTGAGCAATAGCATATGTTTTTGAGAAGTCTACCCATTCGTTTTTTTTGGGTTGTCGAAGGGGGGATATGTGATATGCATCACATTGCATCACATTTAAATCCCTTTACAACTGCACCCACTCATCGTTCCCACGAAAAACAGAGCCCAGAAAGCGAGCGCGAGCCCCGGGAATGCAGCGTCTACAGAAAATGCGGATGACCAACAGTTTTCCCAGAGAATAAAATGCAAATGAAGTAACGAACTTTTTCAACCGCAAGAACTCTAACGGAAACTAAGGCACGTAGATGCTGGCGAGCCCGCTGGCGAATAGGGAAAGCGGAGGTCAAGGACTTGGCTTTATGGGAAGGAATTCGGCGCGGTCTCCCAGGAAGTTTTGTGTGGCTTGGAAAAGCAACTGTTGGAAAACTCGGGCTCTCTCTCTCGGAATTAGAGCCTCCAAGATGGTGCATCTAGAAAATTGAGCAGCGAGGGGAGGGAGGACCTCCGGACCCAGGACGGTGGCGAACGGACGGTGACAGGAGCCCACAGAAAATCTGCTGTCTCGTGGGTCTGTCCTGCTGCAGGGCCATGAGGAGTGTGACCATGGAATAAAGACGTAGAGCCAGAGCCATCGCAGGAGCCCCTCCGGACCTCGGGCGGTGTGCGGGAAGCTGGAACAGGCTGCGGAAACCACCGTTCCTCCTGAGCCGACTGACGATGACTATTACACGAAGTAACTTTTAATTCTCTAGCGTTCCCTTTTCTTCCTCAATTTTTAGTTCCCCGTGCGAGGAATTACAAGAACCCTTTTTGCTCACAAATTCCTATTTTTAGCCCGAGAGGAGGGTTAAACACCCACTCAAATCGAACATGCGAGAAATGTTTTGTGCAGTGAATCATATGTTAACCCTGGTCAGAGTGGGGTGGCTTATTGCGGGTAATGCGAAGAAATCAAAGTATGGAAATTGTTTTTGGTTGTAAACGAATTCTGAATATATAGTAATTTGAGTGTTCTTACATGTGAAACATGTCATCCTTTGGAAATGTTAAAAATATTAGTATCGAAATTGCTTTTTGGCATGGTCATTTCTGCATATATAGTGAATTGAGTTATTTTATGCATATATGAAACATGTCATCCTTTGGAAATGTTAAAATAATAGTATGGTAATTGTTTTTTGGTGTAGACAAATTCTGAATATACAGAGAATTGAGTTTCTTATGCATATGTGAAACATGTCATCCTTTTGTAGAGTGTTCTCCATATAAAGCCCCAAACTGCTGCGATACCCATGTTTTGTTTACCATGAAGTTATATACTCCCTACTGGTACTAATTTTCAAATGGGTGTATTTCCTCTATAACATGTTTCAATAAATTACTTGTTTATGTTTTCCCTAAGAAATCCATGTGTTTTTCCTGAATAATGTGTGTTTATTTTGTTTCTAAAGTTTATCTGTTTTTCCTTTTATATCATGACATCGTCGGTCGAGTGTGGTGTTGATTTTACCTCCCCACTGAATGTGGAATTTGGATTATCTTACCTTCTCCACTTTATTGGTACGAATAGCGGCATGAGAATGTGGGTGAGATACACATTTTATTTCCATTGCAAACCTAAGCAAAGTCAGTGTTGCAAGAACTTCCTCACTCAAAGACTGGACCCCTCACCACGGCAAATTGTTTCATGTTTTTTGGACCTTGGGTTTCTTCTGAGAGAGTAGGGGCGAACCAAAGTGGTTATTTGCGGGACGCGACGAGTTTCGCTCCACTTCGGAGAGCAGGGGCGGACCGCCGCGCCTTTTTCTCCACCACACTTTGGTTTAAAAGTTTTGTTTTGTTGTGTTAAGCATTTTTTTCTTAATTTTCTATCCAGTGGCGTACTCAGGGGGTGGGCTGATAGGGCTGCAGCCCCCTCCGAAATTTCCGAAACGATTTTTTTTTCATTTAAACTTTAATCTTTTTTCCCCCTTCCTTTCTTTCCAAAATCGCTAAATCAGAAAAGTTTTCAAGTCAAATAATTAAGTATGAGACAAAATTAAAAGGGAAAAAAAAGATTTTTTTAAAGGTGTTAACTCGTCTATTTTACTGTATATCACTTGCATGATTATCTTATTCAATTCAATTTTCGTAGTTTTTATATCAAATAGATGTTTCAGAAACGCAGAATAATGCTTGTTCATTCATCATTGAAACCCAATAATAGGAATAATAGTAAAATCAATAGCAAAATTAACGATATTAAGACACAAATTTTCTGAAATATTGCAAGCATTTGATTTAAGAACACCTCCGCCAAGGAAGAAAAAAAATTTCAAATTTTAATTTTATCATTTTCTGTTTACATCAAAATGCTTTACTTTTTTAAAGAAATTATAATGATATTTTTTCCAGTGATGTACTTTTGTCACATTTAATTAACATTTATATCACAAATTCGAAACATTTACTTTTTTTAGCTACATTTTATGAGGTGCCCCGCCCCCTCCTCCCAAAGAGTCTCGGCTCCCCCCTGAAATGATTTGTCTGCGTACGCCGCTTTTTCTATCCACTAACTTCCTTTTACCCGATTGCCGATGATAAATTTTCGGATCTTTTGGTATAATTATAATGGGTATTTTTAGAGTATATTCTCCTTATTGTAATGAGGATTTAAAATCGGTGTTGTACTTCTTATAATCTTGGACATGTTTTACAATAATTAATGGTACTTAGGAATATAATGATTCCAACGTCACTGCAAAGGAGATTCATATTTTTATTTTCATCAGAAGAGAAGTTCGTTAACTAAAATACATTGCTACAATTGAAGGGCTTTGGAGATGAACGGGTTAGGTAAAAACCCCCCAATTTAGAGTAATTTAACTTCAGAGTCTTATTGTTGCGGCTTTTTCGTTTTCTGGTTTTGTCGTTAAGTGAGCATATGAAATGAGTGTAATGCCATCTATTTTTAATTGCAGTAAGTTTTATTTGCTTACCTGTATCCATTGCTTACTGTGTCCAGATTGTATGTCTAAAAAATGTGACATGCCCTTTCCTCCACCAAACCCTTCAATTCTGAAAATTAACTCAGCGTAGTGGAATAAAATTACGTATATCAAAATTACTATAAAGAAATTTTGAACAGCCATTCATTAATGGTTTTTACTGGAACGTTTTTATTAATAACAAAATATGATGATATTAATTCAAATTTTATCTTAAAAAATGGTACTCTAATGTCTGGGGGGGGGGGGGCACACTCTTATGGGCGCCCATTCTTCTTTTACGTAGTCCTTCTAAAGAAGGAATGTGATGAGCGCTTCAAGTACTAAACGTATAACGATTTATTATTCTAATGTTTGTTTACTCTTAAAAGTAGTTTAACTGTTAAAGAGATTTTTAAATGTTTCCGTGAAGCACTACGCAAGCACACAAAAGTCTAATTACCTTTACGGTAGCAATTTTATAAAACACATTTTTGAATACATATAAACACCATATGAGTAGTCGCAAGTTATTTTTTATTTTCTTAATATTTTACACACCAACTTTAAAAAACAGCAACAAAAGATGAAAGCAATAACAATTCCGTAAAAACTTCGAGTTCAAAAACGTTTTTTTCGTTTCAAAATTTTTTTTAGTTTTTCAAACATTGTTTTGAGAAATAAAAAGCATAAATGCATGTTCTACTGGAAGAATCTTGTCTCCTAATCAAGAAGATGAGGTTGAGTTATGCAAATATTAATGGTAAATTAGTTTTCCATAGTGCATTAGTAAAAAGTTTTCTGTTTTAACTTGCATAAATTTATTTTTGCTGTTTCAAACAAATGAAGCCTATGCATTAGTTTTATCATCTACTGTGAAATTCAAACCCTTCTATCCAAAAACCCAAAATTAATTTTGAAAACCTAAATAATTTCTTATGACCAAAATTTTTAAAAAGCTGCTGAAGTTTTAAATGGGGATTTTGTTTTTCAAGGGTAAGTCGTTTAAAAATAATTCAATAAATAAATTAAAAAAAAAATACTTCAGACAAGTTTTCTCCTGCACTCAAACATGCCTGTAAGATACGATAGTTGATTTTATAAAATTCGATGTTTCTTAATTGTAAAATAAAATTTGTACGGTAAATTTTTTTTAATTATTTTTTTAAATTAAAACTCTGAAATATAACTATTTTGTTGACATAAAACGTAAAAAGAAAATAAGAGAAAGAGAAAACGTTAATTGGATGCACTTTTAAATTTTTATTGCGACTCATGCAACTATACCCTTTGATTGTTTAAGCTGTTATTTAACTGTCGGTAGTTGCTTCGGAAAACAATAACTTTTTTTACGAATAAAACCTTAATTATTTAGTTTTTATTTGTGCTGTCGGAACAAAATATTTTTAAACAATTAAGAGGTTTTTCGTATTTTGTTACAATTAAATTTTTCGAAAGGTATTTCATACTCAAATATTTTTGGAAGATGATTTCGTATTATAGTTACACTTCGATGTCTGTCAATGTTTTTAAAGCATCGTGTTATCTCTTTTGATGTGTAATGTCAAATTGATGTTTTATAAGTTTAATTTTAGCATTTTTTTTGTACTCAAAAAAGTAAATAAATATAAATAAATAAAATGAAAAAAAAAAAAGAAAAACTGAAATGAAACAAAACAAATGAAACATAATAAATAAAACACTGAACAGAAAAAAAAAACACTTCAGATTTTTCATAAGTCAATTTAATAATTCATTATTTATTTTACCAATGAAATTGGTAATTATTGATATTTTGTGTTAATATGCGGATGATGTATCACTGTAAAAAGTTGACATCGTTTTGAATGTTTATGTTTTTGTTCACAATGAAGGTTCTTGTTCAAACGCATTCACAAATGAACTTGATCACAATATCATGATACAGTTTGATGCCACCCAAGTAGCCAAATCTTTATTCATATTTTTAATTTTAACTGGTAGCAATTTTTTTGAAGAACTTAATTGCACAAAAATGTACATTTTTAGCATCTGTTATAATTCTGTTGTACAAATGCTTTGTATTAGTAGTATTTTTGTCAATCAAGTGTTCATTCAAGTTTACATTGTGAAGCTATTTGGTAGCTTTAACTAACCAATAAATTTTTGAATATAGATTGTAAGTTGGTATAATGTGAATTACTCAAAGAAAAATAAAGTAACCTTTTTGTCTTCTTAATTTGTACCCGAAATCCTTCAGTCTACAAGCAGAAAAGAGAAAAGAGTGAATTAAAGTTGATTTTTCATTTTAATTGCATGCTTCAGTTGGTTTAATCGAAAGTTAAATCTGTATTATGGGTGATTCTACGGTCAATGCGTTTTTTTGTGTCCCCAAAGAAAAATTAATCTATTTGATTTCACACTCATTATATCACTAGTAGCCGCTATTTTTATGATTGTAGTGGCAAGGCCTAGATGAAATTTCAATTTTTGGGTGGTTTATCGATACCAGGGGAAAATGCGTGGCCAGAGGAGTGACACTATTGGCAGGGTTCTGGTTTGATTTACTATTATTTTACTTATTTTTCGGTGTAAAATCAGAGTATGGACTTATTTCTATAAGACCTGTATTCAAAAAGAGTATGCACTCATTTCTATAAGACCTGTATTCAAAAAAATTTTCGCGTTGTAATAAAATAAAAAAGCAATCTTGAAAACACGGCATGTTGCATACAAGTCGCACATCAGATCCCAAACAAAAATACTTCCCGCATTATTTACGTCATTCAAATTGCTTTCACAGGGGCAATTAAGATTAAAAATGAAATTAATTATGCTTACAACACAGTTTTAACGTATATTTACCCTTTTTTTGTGGAAGCAAAACTGCCATATTCATTTCATTTCACACTCCAGGGTCCCCCGTACCTACCACAGCTTCGTGGTTTAACCGGGATAGGGCCCTGAAGAGCGCTCTGTTCTTAATTTTGAACCAGAACCTAGTGTCGAGCAAACCCTAGGCCCAGCACCCCCAGAGATATCGTTTCACTTAGAGGACTTTGTGACCACGACATTTTTAACGCCTCCCAGCCACCATTAATCAAGACGGTGGGTCTTTGATCGGCTGGGAACGAACCCGGGTCCCTCCGGACACGAGTCCGATGCCTTACCGATCGGGCCACCACGGCCCGAACAAAACTGCCAGGAGAGTGACAAAATCACACATTACCTATAAAAACAACATCACGCGTTCTTCTTACCAGAACTTCACGTAAACCGTGATGTCTGCACACAAAAGCATTACATTATACATACGCACATTTAGATAACGATTAAACATAAAAACTTATACTTACCAGGGAAATACTACAGCGACTGGCGCAGTACGCTTTTCGGCACTTTCAACGAGAACCGATGCAATAATATTTGAATTTTTTTTAAACCACTTAGCTTGCTTTTAACTTTACTCAGTATTACACTGGTTATTCGCAGTCAAAGTCATCCTTTTGCATTTTTTATGCTAAATTTCAGTCTTTGAAGTTCGCCAGGTGAGGGTGACACTGTTGATATGGCCCGTTGAAAAGTGTATGTTTTTAAAATAATAATAAATATTTTTTCAATGTTTAATGATGAAATATGTTTCTCTGTTTATGTACGTGTATGATTATGGAAAAAAACATTATGCCAAGTTAGCAAAAATTGAATGTCGAACATGTTTGTATAAAAACTAGAATTTGAACAGGCCAGGGTAGTATACATTTATGACTATTTTTAGCTATTAATGCTAAAGTAAAATAGTTGTAGTGAATTAATTGGGTGGTTCATATAAAATTTAATAGTTTTTAATGCTTAAGCATACAAAAACATTAATACAATACGTTTCACATGAAGTTTTCCATAGTCCGTCTGAATTCAAATAGCGTAGAATCACCCATATCTTCTCGGAGTTACAACAAGTTTACCTAAATGTATTGTTACAAATCTTGTAAATAGTTGTTGTTTTTCCTGCCTTGCATCATTTTCATTAGTTTTGGTTTTATCTGACGTCATGTTGCAAAAGTATCTGAAGATATCACTTTTATCACTTGTATACCGGCCCTGAAACACTTTGTAGTTTTTACACTTGCCCTAACTTTAATAAGCGTGAAGACATTTTCCTGTGGTTTTCTTTTTATCGCTGGAATTCGTGAATGGATTAGAAATTTCATGAATGAATTGGAATACTCTAGATTTTGCTAGAAATGTCCTTGAGTGTATAAAAAGCTGGCCTTGAACACAAGTCAGTCAGTTTTTCTCAGATTGGATTATTGAGAGGCTCGTTTTTATTCGCTTTGGGCGAATGTGTTTTTGCTTTTGTAATTGCTTAATTACTGTTCACGTTTGATACGTGGTGCTGAGTTACTGTTGAGAGTACAGTGTACTGTTTTGCTACCTAATTGCTGGATGTTTAGCAATTGTTTCCTGCTCATATTGTAAATAGTGTAAATACTTGTAAATAAATTTATAGTTACTTCCTCAAGATTGGAATGCTCATTTGAAGAAAGTTGAAGGTGCTACGGACTCGTTACAGTATGATTTTTTATACACATTCTGTATATTATTTTTTAAAAATACACTTTTTTGCACACAAACTTGATTTTTACAGAAAATTAATGGAAACCTGTGAAATCCCGAAACGCTACCCAGAAATGATCAGTAAGGTTTAGTAATTTTCTTACAGTGTTTTTTCCACAGGTACGGGGGACCCTGGAGTGTGTGAAGTGTTTTTCCACAAATTTTATTATACTTAAGTGATAGAAGTGCCTTCAAGTGCATTTTTGCATAAAAATACTCGCAATAGTCAAGAATTAGATAAACTAATCAAGCAGATAGCCCCTTTCCATACTTACTAATGCATTCAACGTAAGGAAAAATTTACTAATTATAAACATCAGATTTAAATAATTCACTATTTTCTTCTGGTAGCTAAGCATTTGAAGTTTTGTAATTAGATCTGATTAGAATTTGTAATCAGATAAATAAAATCAATTGTTTGCATTAAATCTTCAAATTATGTCATAGAAGAATATGAAAGCAGACTATTAATTTAAATTGTTCGATAAAGCTGAAGTATATATAAACGAAAAATGTAAACCACAAATTCTTTCGCGAATTAAAAAACTTATGAAAGGAAGTGCTTTGTTAAAGTTTATTTATTTTTGAATTTAAAAAATATTTATTTTTAATTAAAATCAGTTGAAAAAACATCTTTTGTGAAAATGACTTCAAAAGCAAGTCTAAAAGTACGGTATACAGAAGTAAGTGAAGAATTTTTTTTTTAAATACTGGTTAAAAATGCTAAAAGGCAGAAAAAATGCCTATATATATTAGTCATTTTTTATTTATTCAAAATTATGTTCTATATAGGTCAAGGCTGATTATGAACAAATTTTTACACTTTCACAAGTTAACTGATCTCTGAAGAGCACCATGTTCAATTTAAAAATCTGGACACCCATCAAAAACAATTATTCACTCTTCTGCTACACTGCGCGACCTTTTTTTTTTTTTTTTTAATTTTTTCGTTGCTGGATGTTTTTTTAAATTCTTGTTCTTATTTGCCCCACTTGTTCATAAATACCCCATAGTGCATGGGGCAAATATGAACATGCTTTTCTCCCTGACTTCCCCTGGCTTTTCAGTGAATTCCATGACTTTATCATAAAAATGATACACCACGAAGGGATTTCTGCCTTTCTTCCTAGATTAAGTAGGAGTTCTGGTTTTCTTAGAGAAATGTTCGAATGCCGCTTCATGAAACTAATGTGCCTATCATCACCTGGCTTTTCATCTTTGAATCGGACGTGCAACCCATTGGCCAAAGCAAAGTTTTGAATAAGGCTTTTCAACTCTTCCTTGTCGCAAGGAAACTCCATAGGAGTCCTAGCAATTAGACATTTTGCTAGAGTTGGCTCCACATCAGTTGGGATTGTCTGTTGCGCAATCTTCTCCAATCCTATCAATTTTGACTTTGCCTTTAATTCTGTTATGTGAAAAACACCCAGAGAGATGTCGTAGGTGTCCACTGCCTCTCTGTAGGTCTTGTTCCCAGTTTCATTATTCACAGCCGTTAAAAAGTCTTCAATTGCGTACTGAGGTGGTGGCGTCTTCCTCACATAAGTGCGAGTCATTTGGACGTGAAAGCCTACAGACAACTTCATATAAATCATTGCAAAATGCAGGGACGGACTGGGATGAAAATTCAGCCCTGGCATATTTTTTCAGATGCAGCCCCCCGGGGGGGGGGAGTGTCTGCCGGTGAACTAAAATCATGAACTTCTCCAAATTATTATACCCAAACAATTTTGAAATTTATTTACTGAGACCACACTGAGGGCAGTAGCAGAATGCAATTGAATCGTTTATTTCGAAAAGGTAACATCTCTATTTTGATCTCCTCTGTCTCTTTAGAAAAATAAACAGCGCACGGTTATATTTTTGAATGTCATAATCAATGAAAAAATGCCTTTAGTTAAGTACACAATTACTGCAATAATTTACCAAATAATCATTGATTATGACATTCAAAAATATAACCGTGCGCTGTTTAATTTTCTAAAGAGACAGAGGAGATCAAAATAGAGATGTTACCTTTTCGAAATAAACGATTCAATTTAATATAAGTTTAATCGCGAGTGTATTTATTACTCAGATCGAATTTTGTAGTTTTAAAAATGTATTTTAAAACAAATCTTCGAAAATGTTGGGGGGAAAATGAAATTCGAGGTGGGTACTCAACCTGTTATACATCAATTCTGTTCAGCACTTCTTTTTCAGAGGATGATGACTGTTGCCACTTTTGGTGAAATGGATCTCGCAGATATTATGCGTTATGAACTTTGTGCATATCCTGCAGCATTACTTGAAAATAAACACATGAGGAGAAAAACAGCAAAATCTGAATTGGCTCACGCAATAGTCAAGTACATTAAAAACGTATGTAGTGAAGAATCTGACAACATGGTACAGGCAGAAAGTTATGTTTTGAATGGTGGATCTCTATTACATCGTCTCCCTTGGTGCAATAATGACACCTATGAAAATATTGCTCTTTCTTATGTTAATTCTGTCCTTAAAACGTATGGAAAACCTATTGTTGTTTTTGATGGTTACACAGGGTCCCCAACAATCAAAGATGCTCACCAGCCAAAACCTCACAGACGACGCTATACGAAAACCAGTAGAGACATTATTTTCAGTCCATCCATGCAGTTTTTCGGGAAAAAAGAACAGTTCTTGGCTAATGAAAAAAACAAGCAAACAATGATTTTTCTTATAGGTGACTTATTAAGAAAACAAGTGTGTTCTGTTCTACATATTGATGGTGATGCTGATGTGGAAATTGTGCGTGCTGCAGTATCCTCCTCTGCACATGTGCACACCACGGTAATAGGCGAAGACACAGATTTGCTTATTTTACTCCTTTATCACGCGAAGGATAATGGTTTCAAGCTGTATTACCGCAGTGATATAAGGCGAGGATCAACTCCCAATCCTGTCTACGATATTCTGAAAGTGCAATTTTCACTAGGTCATGAAAACTGTAACTTACTATACTTTTTCTACATGCTTATACAGGCTGTGACAGTACATCGATAATTTTTTCAATTGTGAAATCTTCAGCGTTTGTCAAACTGATAAAAGATGAAGAGCTCCGTTCTTATGCAAAGGTTTTTTCCACTGATTCATGCTCACACTCAGAAATAGCAGTTGCTGGGAGAAAAACAATGCTTCAACTGTATGAATCTCAAGCTTTGGAATCGACAGATGTACTACTACATCGAATGTTGGTATCGAAGGTAACAATAGAAAAAACTTTCATTACACCTGAACGTTTTACCTCCAACTGATTCGTCCACGAAATACCATAGCTACCGTACATACTTACAAATAAATACACTGAAGTGACAAAAGTCATGGGATAGCAATATGCAAATTTTCAGATGGCAGTAGCATCGCATAGAACAGGTATAAATGCGCAGTGCTTTTACAGAGCTTTCATTTCTGTTCAAGTTATTCATGTGAAGAGGTTTTAACGTGATGATGACCGCACGACGTGAATTAACAGACTTTGAACGCGGAATGTTAGTTGGAGCTAGACGCATGGGTCATGCCATTTCGGAAATCGTTAGAGAATTCAACATTCCCAGATCCACTGTGTCAAGAGTGTGCCGAGAGTATGAAATTTCAGGCATAACATCCCACCATGGACAGTAGGGTGAGTCGAAAAAATCGATTTTTTTATTTCGAAATCGCATTACCTCTCAAAAGTTGTGGTTTAGTATCCACAACTTGGGAAAAATAAGAAAAAAATTCTAAGTTGACGTCTTCGGTTCGCGCATGAGGCTCAAAGTTGGAAAAAATATGTCAAAAATGGAAATTTTCAAAAGGAAAAAAGAAAAAAAAAATTGTAACTTTTTATAATGCAACTGGAATAAGCTGTAAATATTTTGTGCATTTTTAATCTAAAAAAATATTTTATAGCTTTTACATACAATCAGTAATTTGCACATCAGCCTTAAATTGGGCTAAAATCGCCTACAATGTCAAATTTCGAAAATATCGATTTTTTTTATTTCGAAATCGCATTACCTCTCAAAAATTGTGGTTTGATATCCAAAATTTGGGAAAAATAATAAAAAAAAATCTAAGTTGACTCCTTCGGTTCGCGCATGAGGCTCAAAGTTGGAAAATATATGCTAAAAATGGAAATTTTCAAAAAATAATTTGAAAAAAAAAAGTAATTGTTTTCTATCGAATCTGATTTAAATTGTTAGTAGATAACATAATTTGAACCGAAAAATATACATATAACTTTTAGAAGATACATTCTGTTTGTGCATAAGGCTCAAAATATGAAAAAAAAAAAAGTCAAAAACTGAACCAGAACGCACTACGTCGGCACTGTGCCGGTATATTTTTATTCTACAGCCGACTTGTCTAGACATTACACATATTCTAGGAGACAGTTCGAAGTCCCTGCAGTCTGCACTCCCTTTGGTTGTCACTTAGTCAGCTAGACCCGCCAAACAAACAGTATCTTTAATTAGCAACTGAAAGTGGATCAAAAAGTACAGCGTGTTTAGCTTTGGGTGAGTTTTTTTTTTTGTAACTTTATAGCATATTTTTATGCTCAAGTTTTGTTATACTGTTCTCCGTTCTCCGACTAATAAATAATGGAACCCCGGAAAACTTCTAAACGTTTAATTGTTTGTCCGTTTTTTGGTGCACCGAAAGGGTTAAGTCAAAGTGTTTTACCCACATGTGCAGATGTGTTGTTAACTTGTTTTGAAGAAAAATCGCAATCTGTAAAAGGCGAACCTTTTTCAAGGATTTCAGATTGCATATCTGCTTAAATAGAAGAAATTTACTGCAAAGCTTCTATACCAATGTACAGTGGTAATACCAATGTGCGTTCTATACCAATGTACAGATGTATAGTGTACATCTACAAGAGATTGGCTTTTTAGCACAAGAACACGAAAAATTCATTGCACACTTGAAAGAAGCAACGTCAAAAAGTTTAGACTTCGCTTAATTAACAAAATGATTGAGTTTTGTCTTGAAGTTCAATTTATCTTTATCACGACTAAATGACTTTCTCAAAGTGTAGTATTATGGTAATCCTTTATCAATTTTACAATACGTACATGACTGACCGTTGGTATAGAAGCTTTGCAGTAAATTTCTTCTATGAGCTATGCAATCTGAAATCCTTGAAAAAGGTTCGCCTTTTACAGATTGCGATTTTTCTTCAAAGCAAGCTAACAACACATCTGCACATGTGGTTAAAACACTTTGACTTAACCCTTTCGGTACACCAAAAAACGGACAAATAATTAAACGTTTAGAAGTTTTCCGGGGTTCCATTATTTATTATTCGGAGAACGGAGAACAGTATAACAAAACTTGAGCATAAAAATATGCTATAAAGTTACAAAAAAAAAAAAAACTCACCCAAAGCTAAACACGCTGCACTTTTTGATTCACTTTCAGTTGCTAATTAAAGATGCTGTTTGTTTGGCGGGTCTAGCTGACTAAGTGACAACCAAAGGGAGTGCAGACTGCAGGGACTTTGAACTGTCTCCTAGAATATGTGTAATGTCTAGAAAAGTCGGCTGTAGAACAAAAATATACCGGCACAGCGCCGACATAGTGCGTTCTGGTTCAGTTTTTGACATTTTTTTTTCATATCTTGAGCCTTATGCACAAACAGAATGTATCTTCTAAAAGTTATATATAATTTTTTGGGTTCAACTTATGTTATCTACTAACAATTTAAAGCAGTTTCGATAGAAAAAAAATTACTTTTTTTTTCAAATTATTTTTTGAAAATTTCCATTTTTAGCATATATTTTCCAACTTTGAGCCTCATACGCGAACCGAAGTAGTCAACTTAGATTTTTTATTTATTTTTCCCAAATTTTGGATACCAAACCACAACTTTTGAGAGGTAATGCGATTTCGAAATAAAAAAAATCGATATTTTCGAAATTTGACATTGTAGGCGATTTTAGCCCAATTTAAGGCTGATGTGCAAACTAAAGATCGTATGTAAAAGCTATAAAATATTTTTTTAGATTAAAAATGCACAAAATATTTACAGCTTATGGTATTTGCATTATAAAAAGTTACATTTTTTTTTTTCTTTTTTCTTTTTGAAAATTTCCATTTTTAACATATTTTTTCCAACTTTGAGCCTCATGCGCGAACCGAAGACGTCAACTTTGAATTTTTTTCTTATTTTTCCCAAGTTGTGGATACTAAACCACAACTTTTGAGAGGTAATGCGATTTCGAAATAAAAAAATCGATTTTTTCGACTCACCCTAATGGACAGCGCAGTAGTCGACCGCCTGCACTTAAAGATCGAGGACCGGCGACGTCTGCAAAGAGTCGTAAATTCTAACAGACAAGCAACACTGCGTCAAATCACCGTAGAAATCAATGTGGGACGTACAATGGACGTGTCTGCTAGAAAACTGTGGCGGAGAAATTTGGATTTCTTGGGCTATTCCAGCAGAGACCGACTCGAGTGCCGTTACTGACAGAACGACATCGCTTGCAGCGACTCTCGTGGGCACGTGAGCATATCGGTTGGTCCCTAGATGAATGGAAATCCGTGGCCTGGTCCGATGAGTCACGATTTCAGCTGGTAAGAGCCGATGGTCAGGGTTCGAGTGTGGCGCAGACCCAACGAAGGCCATGGACCCAAACTGTCAGCAAGCACTGTTCATGTTCAAGCTGGTGGTGGCTCCGTAATGGTGTGGCTGTTTTTTTCATGGCATGGACTTGGTCCTCTAGTGCGACTGGACCGAACATTGACTGGAAATGCTTATGTGCAGCTACTTGGAGATCACTTGCAGCCATTCATGGACTTCATGTACACCAAACAACGATGGGATTTTTATGGATGACAATGCGCCATGTCACCGGGCCACAAACTGTTTCGCAATTGGTTTGAAGAAAATTCTGGACAATTCCAACGAATGATTTTGGCCACCTAGATCGCCCGACATTGAATCCCATTGAGCATTTATGGGACACCATCGAGAGGTCTGTTCGTGCCCAAAATCCTGCCCCATCAACGCTTTCACAATTATGGACGTCTATCGAGACAGCATGGCTCAATATTCCTGCAGAAGACTTCCAACGACTTGTTGAGTCCATGCCACGTCGAGTTGTTGCACTTCGCCGGGCAAAAGGAGGGCCGACACGATATTAAGAGGTATCCCATGACTTTTGTCACTTCAGTGTATATGGAAAGATTGTAAAGATAGGCTCAAACCAGAAGATTGGGGCTGGTACGTAAAAAATAACTCCTACTATCCAATACTTTGTGACTTACCACCAGCTCCAGACTACTTATTAAACATGATTCGCTGTTCCTGCAAAACAAATTGCTCTACATTACGGTACGGATGCAAACGCAATGAACTGCACTGCTCTACAGCTTGTGGGGCATGTCAAATCAATCACTGTGAAAATCAAAGCCCTTAGCCCCAATTACTATGAAGTATGAAAAAAGGACGATGACGATGAACAAGAAGTTCTGTCAAGAACTAAACGAGCCTACTTTCCCGTACATCGACATCGGCATTCTAGCATCTGATCATTATTCTCTTGATTATCTAAGACTAAAAATTATGTCAAACATACCTTTAAAAGCAAAATATACCTCTCTCATCAGATGAAATAACACATAAAAAGTAAATAAATGAATAAATAAAGTTTTGTCGCACCTTTTAAAGAATGTAACTGTTACAGTTCTTCCGTAGAAAAATTCCTCAATTGTTTTTCAAAAAAAAATTAAAAGTACAAAGTACATCAAAAACACATTTTATCAAAGAAAGAAAAAAAAAAAGAAAAAAAAAACTCGTCCGTTGATAAAATGTCTCGAATTTCACTTTTAATCCGTTGCCAGTTGTTAAATATAAATTAAGAATAAAATGCCCTAGTGAATGAAACATTTTTGTTACAAAAAAAATCGTCTGCCAAAAATAATAATAATAATAATAATAAATTCAATAAAACAAATGAATAAATAAACAAAAAATCGTCTGCACAGTCAGTCATTTTTTTCGGACTGTTTACTCAAAAGTTATTAGGGGTGACAGCTTGCTTGAGCGGTTCAATGTTGAATGAAAAATTGTTCAAATCGGAAATGTAAATACGGGAATGAAGTATCCTTGAAAAGTTCTTTCCAACAAAAAAAAGTTTGTTCAAATCGGACTGTTCATTAAAAAGTTAGTATCGCGGGACCGGTTATTTGAACGGCTCAAAGTTGAACCAAAAATTGTTCAAATCAAAAAATCAAATATGGGAATGAGCTGTACTCGCCGAGATCTTTCCAACAAAAAAAAGTTTGTCCAAATCGGAATGTTCATTCAAAAGTTATTAGGGGGGGACAGACAGACAGACCGACCGACAGACCGACAGACCGACCGACACACAAATTCCCCATCTCAATACCCTACTTTCAAATTTTTAATTTTTCGATATTCATTTTACCTCTTTATTTTTTTAACTTGGCGATATTTTTTGGACTTGGCGATATTTTTTTTAACTTGGCGATATTTTTTGGACTTGGCGATATTTTTTCGATGCATTAAGCTACTTTTAATACTTTTTTCGTCTTTCTTTTATTTTTAACGGGAAAGTAGGCTAAAAATGAGTAACTTGTAATTGTTTGGAAAAAGTACAAGCTTTTATAATATTTATGCTGTCTTAATTTTATATTTGGAAAATAAAGAATTTTTATGTCATGAAAGCGTAAACTTATTTGAATTAGTTGCGTTTTGAAATAAGCATTTACGCCATTTTGAAATCATTTTTTAAAGGTCGCAAGGGTGCACAATGTGGGCCGCATACGGAATGCTGGCCTTAAGCTGTAGACTGGTAAGTTGTTGGTTGAATTAGTAGATGACATAGTGAATTTCTATTAACGTGTGTAAAGCAACTTTTTTTTTCAACCCATATAAATATAACATTGTACTAGAGAGCGAAACATACGTCGGGTTACCAGGACGGTCGAGCTATGCGAGTGTCAAGCTATCGAGGTTCTACATAATTTTTTTTGGACGTAACCATTCATCGAGGCTCTTAACCTGTAATTATCACAACTGAGAATGCTAAATAAGTTTTAACTGTTTTTAAAAAGAAGAATACTAGCTTACCTATTTTGAAGGTAATTGCCACTAGCTCCCCATTTTCAAATCAGATTTTGGGGGTGTTCCCGTGACCCAATTTGGGACGATTTTGGATATGTTATTCAGACCCGTCTACTAACCCGAAAACCGTTGAAAAAGTTTCTGTTGCAATTTTGGCCGGGTTCAACCGTATATTGCCTGGTCTATATTGACGTACACTGTCAAAGAGTGAAAAATCCAAGTAGCCATATGACATCACCGACCGTCGCTTGAACTTAAAATTATTTAAAAAAAAACCTACTTGTAGCGCAAATTCTTTTTTTACCGATGATGTGTGTTCACGTACGTTATTCTATCATATATAAATTAAATTAAAAATCGAATTCTCTCCTATTGAGAAGTTTGTTCGTGCATAAAATCCTACATCGGGAATGATTTCAATTATTGACGGCTGTAGCTGCAGCGTGGTTCAATATTTCGGAAACGATTTGTTGAATTTAGCCCTTTTCTGGTCAACACGATCTTAAGGAGCATCCCATAGAGCTTCAGTTCCTTCAGTGTATATTTTAACATATATTTAAAAAATCTCTAAAGAATAACAATGTGATTTCGAAATAAAAAAGCATTTATTTGTTGTAGCAAAAAATTAATGAGGAGTAAAAAAAAAAAAAAAAAAATCAGTAAATAAAGCTTTTTAAAAACAGCACTCGCTCAATTGTGAATATTGGGAGCTATTTGAAACAGGTAATACTTTCATTTTCAACTTCATTTACCAAGTTCAGATCTCTTTCGTTGTATTTTAATTGTCTTTAAATTCCACTTTGATTTTCAAAACTTATTTTTAGTGGCCTCCATGGATATTGGAATTTCCTGATGGCAATAATGGCACCGTACTAGAAGGACCTTTCAAAGATATTGTAGAAGCCTTGGGCAATTCTTTGAACCAAAAGTAAGAAATATATTTCTTGTCATTTACATTTTTCTTTTTCATGCTCATTACTTCAGTGAACTAGTAGTTATAAAATAGTTGTTATGAAAAATAAATCAGTATCATAAAAAAGTATCGCAACAATTTGGAAATATTTGTGCTTTATTTGACGTTGATTTTTCGTTCAAAGGTTACAGCTTTTATTTTGTTATTTTAGCAGATCTCAAAAATCAAAATCTCGGTTAAATGGGCTTCAAAATTTACATAGGCAATATCGGAAATGTTTGGCCTGAGTTAAAAAAAAGAGTTTAAGTTTTGGGGGAATATAATTTAAAATATTATCTTTTTTTTCCAGGTTCGTTCTGACACCTCAAGAAGATCACAACTATGGCTCTCTTCAACCAGATGGATCATACAGCGGCATGATAGGATCAGTTTCACGAAACGTAAGACAAACGGTTTTATTACTTACTGTGTATATTTGTATGAAAAAATGCCATAGTAATTTCTTAAACGGGACGTTAAAAAACAATATCAATAATCAAAAAAAAAAAAAAAATAAATAAAATAAAATAAATAAAATAAAATAAAATAAATAAATTCATAAAATCTAACATTAAACCTCGGTATAAATCAAATTTCATTTCTTAAACTCTTTTTTTTTTTCAAATTCAGAAGAATCATCGCTGATACGCATAAAATCGGAAAATGCCGACGGGAAGCAATATTAGATTCTCAATTTGCAGCCCTTCATGAATATATTCAATTTTTAAATAATTGTATGCCGGCCACCTTGTCTAGTGATACAGAGAAGTGGGACCGAATGGAGAGGTTCCGGGTTCGAATACCGGCTCGGACATGGTTATACTTTCTCTCTCCGGTCCTAGTCATTTCTGTGTGTGAATGTGTTGTGCTTTGAAAGGTTGACTACCTTGCAGACGGCTCCTTATGGCATAAATGTACTCTGACAGTCCGATTTCAGCCCAAACTACAGCACAGTTGGAAAAGTGGAGCAACGTACCTCAACTTGCTTGTCTAGCCATAAGACAATAACGACAGCAAAAAATAATTGCATAGATTTTGATGTATTTAGGCGATAAATCTTTACCTTTCAAATGAAACGTAAATTTTTTTAGAGTTCCTGAGATCTTAAGAAAAGTATTTCTTATTTTTGAGTATCTTAACCATCGACGATTTAGTATGCATTTTTCTTTTTTTCAGTATATCATCTATGAGTAAGTCTAACCACTGCTCATATTTGTAGCCTCCAGCTCTTTAGGATAAATTTTCAACTTCTCAAACACAATCGCAGCGAAAATTATGTGTAGAATGCTAAACGGTACTGTTCTCCAAAGCAAAGACTAGCACTAATGATAGATTCTATTTAAAAAAGTGGTGATAGTTTGAGAATAGGCACTTTCCGCTCACCCTTGCTGCACTGGTTGTTGAAGAAAGCTGTTGAAACTGTATTTGTATAAAAGAAAGCAATGACTTTACAAGTGCGCTTAAATGTGTTCTCTATCTGTTCTCAAATATGCCTCTAATTTGGTCTAAGGTGTGTTCCCAAACTCAAATTTGAAATATCCTAAGCGGAACACATTCGGAGCAAATTTTTTAATTCACGAGAGCTTACAATGTAAGATTATTTACTGATTATTTGCAACTAGCAGAAGCTATTTTGAACTTCAACATATTTTAAGTAACTAAGTAATTACGGTAGTTGAAAAAGATATATACTCAAGAGAGGAATTTTATTCACGAAGCATCTGCAATCTGCAAAAGAATTCACTTGATAATAATTAACTAGCTGCCAGGGCAGCTAGATTAGCTTCCTGCGGCATGTTGATGCATAATGTCCCCCCCCCCTTTTTCTGATGTTATATTATTTGATAATGTTCATAAGATTTCAAGACATATTACGCACGTGGCCCGCTAATGCCCCAGGCAGCTAGCTGAGTGGCCCGGCGTTGCACGGGCGCTTTGAGCCTTTGAAGTAGTGACGAAAGTTTCGACAAACTACTCGCCGCCAAGACGGCTCGCTAAGAGGCGCTTCACGCCTTTACTTTTTTCCCGCATCAAAAAGTCATTCGAATTATGGAGATGCTTCGCGCCTTCAACATGGTGAGGAAAGTTTCAGCAAGTTCAGCTCGCTCAAGGGAAAGAAGCAGACATACATAGATACTCAGTTTTTAATATAAGTAAATGGCTTTTCAACTAATTTATATTAAAAAAAAATACAAGTAGCTAGTAATAAAACTACTACTTACGTGGCCCGCTAATGAGTTTCATGTTTGATTTAGTTAAGCCTTCATTAAAAATTCTCATTTTCATTATTATTACTGTTTTATAGCAACCACGTTTTGTAACAATGGATTTCATATTTAATCATTTAGGACAAATCGCTTTAAATTTGACTACTTATTAATTGATATTTTCTTTAATTAAAATCGTATAATTAGTATATAGTTTAAAACTAATAAAGCCTGAAAAATTACCAATCTATCGGTACCTGGTTCGACTTTCATTCCATTGGCGTTCAGGAGAAAGAAGCATGACTAGATAGAAACAAAGAAAGAAAGATACTCAGTTTTTAATATAAGTAGATTGACATGAAAAAAATGAAGCATTGAAGGCCGCCTAAAACAGAAAATAATAATAATAATAATAATATATATTTTTTAAATGTGAATATGTGTATTGATGTTAAACCATGTATTTCTCAAATGTTCACTAATTTCTAAATTCGATTCTTAAAGGAATCGGATATGAGCTCTCCTTTTGTTGGAAACTATGGTCGATCTCTTGTGGTGGATTTCACGAACTGTCTGGACTTTTCTAGACTGGGAATTATAACTGGTGTTGAATCCAGCGATAGAAATATGTTTTTATATTTCAAAATATTTTCATGGCAGGTAACGTATTTTTTTAACAAATGCTTTGAACACCTATTTCATGTAAAAGTTTAAGTTTCCTTTTTCAAACCAGTCGAGTCTCGTTAACTCGAAGTCCCAAGGGTTCAGCTAAAAGCTTCAAGTTATCGATGGTTCGAGTTACAGGACGTTCCCACAGCTTTCTCAAGAGTCTGGAGACCCAGGGGTGCCCATCCCTCCCAAGTTCAATGTCGCAAATCCCCCCTCCCCAAATTTTCACAACCCTCTTGTGCTTTTTATTTTTATTTTTACCCCTCTTTTTTATTTTATTTATTTTTTTAAATGTTCTTTATTTATTTTTTTTAATTATAACTCTTTTTTTTATATAATTATTTTTTTTTAAGTTCGAATTATGCGCAGAATAGAATTGATCGCTTTTTTCCCCTTCCAGACATTCCAAGCACACACACATGCACACAAAAAATAAACAAATAAATAATAAATAAAAGAATTAATTTAAATAAAAAAATACATTAACAAATAATTTAAATAAATAAATAAATTAGTTTACCCCTCCCCCCCCAAAAAAAAAATTGATGGTGCAACTTGCATCATAATCCCCCCCCCCTCTTCGCGGAGACCCAATGATAACTTCGAGATAAAGGAATATTCAAGTTATAAGACTTCGAGTTATCGAAATTTGACTGTATGTTGCTTTTAATGTAACTATGTTTTATTTCTTTACCATTTGTATAGCTACTGCAATCCCTAAGGATTGGCAATCATTCATTACTTTGACCCCACATTATCACGGATGCCGTTGCAACCTGAATATGTTGATGACCCCATCAGATGTGGGAACCTGGGCCCTTACGGTGTGAATTGCATTAGGAATTCAATTTAGCAAGCCCTAAAACATCCCAGCCAAATCGATATTCATAGTATCATTGAGTACAAAACAAGAGTAGAGACGTATAGGAAAGGAAATAGAACTGTGAAATTTGCCCATCAAAAAAAAAAAAAAAAAAAAAATAAAAATAATACAAGTATATTTCAAGAATTCCTTACATTCAAAATTTTAATTAACACGATTACTGTGATTTCGATTCCTATTTCTATCGATTTATGCAGGATCCCGTTATCAAATCCGGACCATGAGACCATGGGACCAACTGAAAGGAAAACCCTTTCAAACAAAAAAATAATTTTTGAAATCGGTCCAGGCGTCTTCTAGTAATCGTACAAACTAGCTGCCCAGGGCAGCTACATTATCTTCATTACATCTATATGCTGCATGTTGATGGAATCCTTGATGCAATTTCAAGAAGTTACCGCCCCCTTGAGTAGCCAAATCCTCCCTTTTGACGCGATAGACCCCAGGTTGGGAACCACTGTATGAAACGATACTGTCGAAAAGTGTATAAAATGCAAAGTCACTCTTAAAATAAGTGTTGTGATTTTCTTTAAGGTGTGGTTACTCCTTCTGTTAACTATAATAGTTGGCGCCTTCGTGTCACTCGTAATTTATGATGTTACTGTCAATGGCTGGAAACATCATCAAGGTCCTCTGCTATCCAGATACTTGTGGGTGTTTTGGTCCTACCTGATTGGTCATGGTAAGTATTAACGATAATTGTGATTTATTTCCTAACTGATTTGCATTTTGCATCTGCGATTTGAAACTTGTTTGCTCTTAAAGGGAGCAAAACAAAATTGAAACAATGCTACTATGCATAGACGGCTGGTGTACCAGAAAACTGGGGGTGTCAAGAGAAATGTGTATGTGTGAGGCGGGGGAGTTGACGGTAGCACCTCTGAAGTTTTTATTTTTTATTTTTCTGTAAAATTTGGTTACATTATTATTATTATTATTTTCATTATTGATTAAATGACCTCTAAAAAATGAGGCATATGGCCTCAAAAATCAACCAGGATGGTGAACATAGACTTCCCCCTTAGAATTCGAAGTTCCATTCTTATGAAATAACATGAAAAAGGTTGAAAGTGTTTCGAAATTTTAGCTTTTATTTTGGTGAAATAAATCTATCCACTCAGTAAAACATCATTTCTCCCTCTATCATTAATTTTTAACCGTGAAAAGTGAAGGGGCAAACTTTTGGAGGTGAGGGGCCAGTCGTCCCCCTTGCCTCCCTGTACGAGCCGCCCATGCTACCATGAGTTACTGTAGTGTCTCGTTTGTTTAGCTTTCAGTTCAGTAGGTGCTTAAATATTTTGTACTTACGACAGTTTCTTTTAGATTGTGGAACAACGGAACATGTGGCTCTGAAACACATTTGGTTTTTACATTCATTTCGAATACTGCTGGCAGCATGGCTTTTAGGACCCGTCATTAACTCTAATTTCTCCTTCCAAGGCACTATAACTTCCACTTTTGCAATTAGCAAATTGAAACCTATCATATCCGACCTGAACGAGCTTATGGAGAAAAAACACATAATTCCAGTGACAACTAGAGGATCTGCAGTGCAAATTTGTTTTAAGGTAAGTGTATAAGTAAGACACGTGTAATTTGTGTGATAAGAATAATTCACGAGTTTTAATTGATGAAAATTGATCCATTAAGATAAGTATTTGCTGTGTTGAAAATTCAAATATTTAGATTTCTTACATCATTTAAAGGTCGGCTGTGTAGTGTGGTAGAAAAGCGTTTGCCATCCACACTTTGGATCCGGGTTCTGCCCTGCGGTAGCGTTTCGTGATGTAGAAAATCGTCAGCGCCCATGCCGTATGATTATGCGGCATGCAAAAGATCCCTTGGGTAGTCACTTGGCTTTTGATGCCCTCGGCAAAATTAAACTTCTAGGGTAGTTTTGCATCGAAGAGAGTTTAAGTTCCTGAGGTGGAAACTGGGCATCAAAAATATGAACCATTATTGTCAGCGCCTTCATGGTGGCATAAGAAAGGCTGAATGCAATATCAGGGGGGGGGGGGTGCATTAAGCCTGAAAAGAAAAAGGATGAAGCTTCTTATACAGCCCTTTTAAAGGAAAAAGATCTTTCATTTAAAGAAGTTGTGTAACGCCAAAAGTTGAATTTCGTATCCTCGTTAAAGCTGGAGTGGCCAGAATTGCTGTGAAAACTCTTTTTAACGTAGTTATTGAAATCCATGGGCTTGCTTCCTTTAAATATGTCCTGTAAACTTAAAACTAAAATCCGCCCTTTTTAATTAAACAAGCGATGTTATTGTTTTTAAAGCGTTTTATTTTTTACTCAACAAATAGTTGCTCTCTCTACTAGTAACACAATTTTGGAATCTATAACTAACATTTATTAAAAATATATATTTCATACAAATAAGCTAAATAAAAGTTAAATTTTTGTCTGTGAGGTGTCAGCGAAACAGGTAGAAAATGATTTGATTTAGAGAAAAATCAATAGCACAAAGGTATTTGTAAACTTTAATGATTTGATCGTTTATGTAAAAGCTGAGAAGTTACCATCTCTCTTTAGGTACTTTATATTGATTTGTTCTAAATAGTAATTAGTAATCATATTATAAAAATTCAATAAAATTATGCATAAAATGCATCTGTTGATTTATCATTTTACACCAGTGGTGCCCAGCTTTTTTTCACTCTAGGGCGGAACTTATCACTGGCCATTCCACGAAAAAAAAATGCCACTTTGTCCTGCACGTAATGCTCATAGATTTCACTAAAAAGTAGTAATTTTAAAAGGTAATGAACGAAGTTTTGGCTTTCTTAGGCAAAAAACTTTCCCTACTTTTAAAAATCTCTACTTTTTAATGAAATACATGGGCTGCACTATTTCCCATGTTAAAGTACTCTTATTTTCTGTATTCAAAGGGCAGTAAAGAGTATGCACCCATTTGGGCTCGAATGGAAAACAATACTGTCCAGTTCTCTGCTAAGACGGCAGAAGAAACCTTGGTGAAAGTTGAAAAAGGGACTCACGTTTTTATAATAGACTACATCTATGCTTTGACCATCGCTGCTGATTATGTGAAGAAGACCGGTCGCTGCAAAATTCAAGTTGAAGAACTGCTGTTTTGTCAGAACTTCATTACAGTAGGCCTAAGGAAAGACTTCAATGCCAAAATGAAGAAAGATATAAACACGAGGTAAAAAAGACCCATTTAGTAACAGTCAAACACATTAATGAAACAGTTATCTTTCTTGAAATTGAATTTTTGCAAAATTTCATCATACATCTTTATGTAATGCAAAAATTAGTTTTTTTTTTCTTTCTAAATTTTTTAACGCTACTTTTAGATCATGTGTAAAGTACGATTCAATGTTTTCTTTTTAGTTGATCTATGTTAGTTTTTTCTAAAATCAGCCATATAGAAACAATTGTTTGAAGTTATTAAAAACGTTAGGGGCTATTTTGTTAGATAAAGAAAGTGTATTTTTAAAGAAAACCCAAAGTATGCATACACACTAATAAGACAGCAACTGGACGAGTTCCAACATCAGTCAAACTAACCTTTATGGAATTCTCCTTGAAAGTAAAATCTGTGGTTTCCTCTTCCGGATGACGTTCCCTTCCGGCATACGACTGGAACTGTGGCAAGCAACCGGGAGGTGATTTGACTTTTGAGGATAAATGTGCACAGCAGACAACCATCAAGATTACTAAGTAGGCACTTGAAGTACAAATTAGGATATTCCAACGTTTTTAGGCACACATCATGCAGACGTGTGTTTCGGGGTCACAAGAAACCCCCTTTGTCAATGTGAAGAAGTGTGAGCTTAACAATTTTTTTCAATCTTTATCTGCTTAAAACTCTTACTTGGAATGGTTTACATATATTTTAGGCTTAAAACAGTTCGCCGTTGCCATATTTATTAAGTTAATTAACGTCCAGTTTATGGGATATTTTGCAGATATGTGAGCAAAATATGACCTTACTGGACTTTACTTGTGCAAAGTAACATTACAGAAGGTATCTCTGATCAATTTTAAACAAATCATTTTAAAATAGTTTAATTTTATGAAAAATAAGTTCGCAAAAAAAAAACTTAGTTTCTGTGGCTACCCATGCTGGATCGTTGCTTGACTGATTCGTCTGAAAATAGCTGTCAATAAATAAACTCTGATGTTCAAATAGTGGCTCTAACTGGTTTTCTCAAGAAGAAGGACTAGTCAACTTGTGAAAAACAGCTTTAGTAAAATGATATACCCATTACAGGTTTTTGTATGCAGTAACTAACAAGCGTCCTGTTTTTAGGCTACTGGGCATAAATGGGTTAAAATGTCTTAGATTCAACCAGGGTCAAAAGATATTTCCTATCTGCAGGAAATGCAACAACTCGGTTATGATTCCTGATCATCTTCTCTCCTGTCTGGGGACCTGTCCTGGACTTTTTAAGTGTCAACAAACTCATGGAGCTGGTCTAGCCCAGACCAGCATTTATTATTACAATATAATAAATTATAATAATAATTTATTGTTATTATTACAATAAATAATAACAACAGACGCTTTAATTACACACACATTTAAAATTAAACTTTGACACAACTGAAGGGCTTGGAGGATGAAGGGGCTATGTTACATTAAAAAAATTAACACTCTGGACAATAGTAAGCAATGGATACAGATAAGTAAATTAAACTAGCTACATCAAAAAGTAGATGCCATTAGACCAATTTCATACGCACACTAACGACAAAACCAGAAAACAAAAAAAGCTGCAACAACTGCAACAATAAAACTTTGAATTTTAATTACTCACAATTTCTGTTTTGTCACATAACCTCTTCATCTCCCACGCCCTTCAACTATCAACTTCAACGGCACAAACTTCATTAATCAAACTTCTTATCAGTTATACGAGTTCACAGTCAATATTCTTCTGATTTTTTTTAGTCTGATGATTAGAAATAGATGCGTGGCATTTCACTCAAAAAAAAAAAAAAAATCTAAAGTCTGAATTTTGAAAAGTTTAGCATGTAACAAGTTTCTGAAATAAATGGCTCAATTTAAGTAAACTGATTTAAGTAAATCAATTTAAGTAACTGTTTTTTACTCTTCATTCTCCTCTAGGCTGACTTACATTATTCAGGCAAAATTTGTGGATCGTTGGATGAATCGTGTCTACAGCAACTACACACATTGTTCCAAGCAGCCTTCAGATGGCATCAAGCCCCTGAGTGTCACAGACATATTAGGTGGTTTTGTGCTGTGGGGAATAGGGCTGACAACTTCGATCTTAATCTTATTGGTCGAAATTTTAACCATTAAGCAAAAGAAAATGCAAGCACAAAAGAAATTTCTGCGACCATCTCCAACATCTTTTACTAGTGACTTGACATAAATAAAAAGATTTTCAACAAGTCTTGAAAAGTTGCACTTTTATGTTGCTTATATGATCAGAAATTAAACTAAAAACTATCTCTTTATTAAGAGTCTGCTTAGGTTAAAAGAGCAGCACACAACTGCAGAAGAAATTTTAGCATAGGTTTGACACTCTTTTTACGTAAGGTAGCAAAAGTCTATTTATGTTTTACTTATTGGTGATTAACAAAATAATCGAAACACCTGTGGATAAAAGTGACATTTTTGAATGAGTTTTGCAATCATCAAAATATAATTACAGCTAATATTTTTTTTTGTGTGTGTGTGAATAGAAATGTATAGATTTTAGTAGTACATGGTAGTTTTATTAAAGTTCTGCAAGTCTTGGATTTTGTTCAAAAGCTTAAAATGTTAGACTTCATTAGTGACTTTCAATGAGACCAAATCATTCGAGCTCGTGGAGATGGAGCAAATGTGACCGAAAAACCCAAACTTTTAGACCTTCTTAAAGGTATAGTCATGATAGTATACACAGAGGGCTGCAAGACAAGCTTGAGAAGCAAAATAGTGGATACCCCCAAAGAGAAGCTCAGTGAAAGAGATAGACAGATATTGTAGTGGGTTGTAACGTGTAAGCGAACAGCTGCCGCAAGAGTAAAGGGCTGTCGACAAATTATGTGAGATATTGAGGTAGAGGGGTAAAGCTTGAGACTAAAAAAAATTGATAATGGCCAGTAAACCTAAAAAAGTTAGTGGCTACTTTGAACCAAAAGCTGAAAAATTGTAATCCCACGTTATTTCATTCTGCATATAGTAGCATTACACTGCGTACTTGCATATATCTTAACTAAATTACTATATATAAAGAAAGATGTTTAAAAAATAAAAATAAATAAAAACTCACAAACCTTCTCTGAAAAAGAAAATTATTTTTTTTAAAATCCAAATAGTAAGACATTATGCAAATAAAACAAAAATTAAATGCACCAGCATACTTGAAGTTTAAAAAGCATTTCATTTATTTTGCTGATTAATCATAAATTTGGTCATTTTTCTTTCTATCAAAGTTTGCATTTTCTAGATTGAACTTATGTATTTAGAGGTTTTGCACTGTAGATGGGTCGGTTTTCTCTCCAAGTTAATATTGGCTGCTAATGATGATGCTAATGGCCATTTTCTTCTCATAATTGGCACGATACATCGGCAGTTTGTATTTTTGATCAGAAAAAAAGTAGGTCGCCATTTTGGCGACCAACATAACATCTTGTATCCGCCAAAAAATAAGTTTTAGTTGCCACTGGCGAGTGGCGACAGGTAGTCTCGACCTTTATAGAGGGGGGTTGGTAAAATTGTGACATGGGGAGGGAGGGGGTAATGAGAAATGTGACATCATGCAATTTTTTTTTTTTTTTTTTTACAGGAACTGGTTTGTGAAAAATAGTGTGGCATGTAAAAAAGGGGCAGGAAGGTCAAAAATGTTGAAAAAAAGTATGACATCATTAATGGACAGCACCTAAAAGTGACTACAGAGCTCAACCAATATCTGGATCTGGATTCTCCAGTGTTACTGACTGCAGTTAGAAAATGCGTAAAATATACCTCAGAGCCGTAAAAAAAATTACTAGTTGAATAAAAAGTGCGCATCTGGAAATAAAAAGTTATCAACATTCATGATATACAATATTTGATAACACTGATGCATAAAATTAGGGGGGAAATTTAAAAACAAAGGCAATATGGTCTATGCACTTGTTGAAAGTATTATATTTCTAAAGTTAAAAACTCATATGTAAATAAATACCTGTGCAAAGTCATAAGAGACTTTTTTTTTCGCTATTTGTAATGCAGCAAACATTTTTCATCGACCAAAAAATTAATTTATCTACCTCAGTTAGAAAATACTCATCAACATTCAGAGCATCAGCTGAAAGGAAAATTGTTCTGTGTTTCTGGTCAACTTCAAATTGCTGCCTGAGTCACATGGCATAGTTGTTGCTTCAGGAAAATACGATTACACTCTCTCCATGTCTAGTTCTTCTCAATGTTAATATCTTACAGTTTGCAAAAATCCAGAGGGGTGAGGGTAACAATTTCTGTCAAAAAATTTATTGAACTATTTACAAAAATTAAATGTTATTCAAAATTACTGGTTGGATGTTCATTAAAATAATGTGAATGACTTTTAGTGCTTTGAACAAAGAAAGATATTGGCTAATTTTTTGAGTAGGTTTAAAAGTTTAGCGCATACTTTTGTTAAAAAGAAAAAGCATATGAATGACATAAATATATTTAATATTTAACTTTTCATCTTTTCTAAGAAAATACAATTATTACACTAAATTTTAATTGATAAAAAAATCAAATTTCAAATTTTTTCCAGAAAAAACTGTTTTTTTACGGCCTCAAAGTTTTTAAAATTTTGTATCAGAAATGACAGAACTCCATTTAAGATGCTTTTAAAAAATCAGACCTTTTGGTTCTCATATTTTTATTGCTCTTAACTTAAAGCACTTTTGACTAAATATTCCACACAATTTTAATGCTTATGACTTTCCTCCTCTTCGATGTAATAGTCCTCCTCAAAATTATCCATAAAAGTTTCACTATCCCTGTATGATTGAGCTTCATAAAGAGCCTCATCCTCGTCCTCTCGTTCCTCCTTCTTCTTTGTTCTCAGCTTCTTCCTTTCAACCTGGAACTGCTTCAGCAGCTTCTCGCGGTCAACGTTCTCCAAAGTCTCGCCGGATATTCTCGAGAACAAGTCCTTATCTTCGGAAGGACGAGACTCTGCACCCGTGAACTCGTGCTCCGAGGGTCTTGTCTTTTTCTTTGCGGCCATCACTCTGTCCATTATAACATCGTGCTTGAGGCCAAACACATCACATTTCATGTCGGAGGGTCTGGGGGGCGGGTATAGGTGGGAATCGTCGGGTTCTTTATCAACTACTGGCTTCTCTTCTATTTGATGGCGTACTTTCTGAAAGTGTAAAAGGAAAAATTAAAATGGAACTTTTGCATATGTTTAAGAGAAATGTGGGAAAAACATATACAGAAAAGTTGTTTCTAGGAGCAATTAATGTGCAAAATTCCATTCACCTGGATGAGGCTTAATGTTTTAAATTATAAAATTTCGAAAATCCAGTAAAAAATGTTGAAATTCAATTTATTTTTATTTTCCTAAAATTCATCTTACTTCGATAATATTACTGAAGAATTTTTATACCTACATAGTATGAAATGAGTTGCAAAATTTAATATAAGTGTCTCATTAAAATCTGCTCCAGCCAACCACAGATCCATAGAGACGGGTGTTGTGCAGGTCATGACTTTACTTAAGAGACTAAATATAGTAAACTCTGAATCATCCATGGAATAGTGTGGCACAGAAACAACAGATAAAAGAACTTTGTGGAGCTAAAAAATGACACTAGTGTATGTAAAAGCTTTAAAAGATCAATAACATTCACTGACATTTGAACTATAACTAAAAATGAAAACAGTGTATGTAAAGAATGTATGTAAAAGCTAAAAACGGATTGCTCATTACTGCAAATGAAGTACACACATGCTCACCCTTGCAGAGTTAAAAGCCAGTACATCTTCCAAAAATGCTTCATCCAGAACAATAGAAGAATCTTCTTTGATTTCTGCTTCAACATCCTTCAACGCTGCTTCGAAAGCAGCCAGCCTCGCATTTGTGTGATCTCTGATGAAGAAGATGTGGGGTACCTTGCCCATAAGGTTCCGGCTTATAATCTCTGCCCTAAAAATATAAGACGGTAACTATACTGTGTTTACAGAAAAGATAGACTATAACAGGATAAAACCTAACCTGTAAACACTTGAAAAGGCATGAATATGATCTGAGCAGCCTTTATAATGATACCAAGTTAGAGTTACCTTAACCAGTTTTAAATAAAGAAATGTAACATTTGGTGGTGTCAAGGACATGTTTGGCTAGGAAATAACAAATCAGCATGACGCAAACAGCGAATGTTTTTTTTTTTTTCATTAGAGAGAAAATCCCTAAAAGTGCCTTCTGACCACCCATTTGTTTTTTCTTTTTGTTTATATTTTATGAGAAAAAGGTCCATAGAAAGTTTGCTACACCATCAATGTAAGTTTTAGTAAGTAGCCTTGTGGGCGGCCTTCATGTTACCACTGTTTAGAAGCTTTGTCGAAAATTGTTGCTTCAACTGAAGTGTAAATAAAGTTATCCTCAACAACAGATGCAAGAGCACTTTCTGATACCTGTTTTTTATAGCTTAAAAGTTTCATAAAAAGAACATAGAGTAGAATGTTATCTTATTCAACAAACAAATCATCAAGGTATTCATAAGTTTTTTTTTCTTTACTCTTCTTGAAACAATCTGTAATTGCATGCGTACTGATATCACATAACATTGATTTTATGGATGTATTTAAGGTCTAAAAGAGTCAGATCAAAATCAGTGTAGGAATATCAAAAAAGTGTAGAAAGATCTAGAGTGTCATGATATTCAAATGCTGCAAAAACAAGGGTTGACTGAATATACATGCATATGTGTATTTTATATGTGTGCAGTTATTTAATAGCAGCTATAAAATTTACTAACACACAAACATATGAGTTATTTACCTGATTGCACGAGTTTTAGCATTCAGTTTGGATTCTATATCTTCACACAATGAAAAAGAATTAGCTGGAACCTGCCAGTAGACATTTAAAATTTTGCAACAAGGTGATATTTTTACCTGCAAATAAAATTAAGACTATTAAACAAAAACATAATGATTTCAAACATTTATTTTTAAAGATGAAAACTTTCATAACATTTTATGATTTAAATTACCATGACTTATAATACTGCTTGAAAAACTTGCATGGCATATTAAAGAGTTTTTTTCATTAACATTCATATAATGTCAAAAATAGAAGAAATAACTTGCTTTTGCTCCATTATTATCGTAGTGACATAAGAACATTACCTATAACTTTTTTAAACAAATAAACAGAATATAATGACAAAAAGAAAATATTTTTGCACCAACACTCCAATTATTAAGTAACATTTGTATATATAATTATGTATTGTTATAATAGTAATATTTTTTAGTGTAACTGCATATGATGGTTATTTTTTAATGTAACTGCATAAAAAATAGTATGTCTGCAAAATAACTTCACTCACTTTGGTGATTTCGATTCCAAACCCCATGACTTCAGGAGCAACATCCCCTGTGGAAAGTACATCAGTAATATTTTTAATAAAGAGTGAATTCAGTACGGTCTGACGACGGCTGGGGCGATGAACTTTCTCAAACACATTTTTTGCTTTGGGAGGCTGAAGGAAAGAAATATTTTTGCATTATTAGAATTACAAGATAAACACCAGCATACGCAATTGAGTACTTCATTTAACAGTAACCATAATAAAGGACGTGGATGAAGCCACATTGTCATGTTACCATTTTGGGCCAATTAATATAAAATAAAGTAATTTATTTCAATAAAAGTTTAATAATAAATATTTTAAAGCAGGGTCCTGGGGTGGGGAAATATAGGTACGAGTTTTGTCAGTCTGTCTGTCAATCTGTCCTTTCATAATAACTTTGAAAAGAATGATCAGTTAGGTCTGTTTAGACAGTAAAGGAAGTATTGTAATCGCGAAAAAAAATTCAGCCTAAATTTCTATTTTGCCCCCCCCCCCGAATAATAGTCCCCCCCCCCCCGAGTAGTTTTTCCAAACCGTCAGCTCGTGCATAGGTATCTACAAACAGAAAAACAGTCGAAACGCCATTTTCAACCATCCCTGAGCTAATTACATTAAGTTTTCTCGTGACTTCTGTATGTACGTATGTATCTCGCTAACTCAAAAATGGTATACCGTAGAGCACTCTTATTCGGCATGTTGGCTGTGAGAGGGGTCTAGTTGTGCACCTCCACTTGTGGTTGCATTCCAATGTTCCCAAGGGGGGTCTTTTATATATTTTTGAAGTAAATATGTCAATTTCAATGCAGACTCACGTGATGTTATGGTTTGGTGACCATGAAAACATCTTGTAAAAGTATATGTCGGTTTTGAGGTCATCAATTAATTGCTTTTCCAAGTTTAGGCATTATTTCTTAATTTTATGAAATGCCTTGTACTTATACTCAAGAGCCAAAACATTATGATCAATCCTGCATTTTGCAATGAACTTGCCTGGATGACGTGGAAGGCACCTGATCATGTGGAAGTGGTATTTAACTGCTGCTGGAGGGTCTGAAAAACAATTATTTCCCTTACTTTTGTGTGTTATATGGGAAATGCTGCAGATCTAATCAACTTTGATAAAGGGCAGATTGCGATGTCTCGAGGGCTCGGAACAAGTATTTCCGAAACTACGAGACTCGTGGGTTGTTTGCAATCTACAGTTGTTAGTACTTATGCGAAGTGGATAAATGATGGTGAAACCAGCAGTAGACAACAATGTTATTGAACGTCCCCATGCTACCAAAGAATGAGGTCGTCGGATATTGTCTGGCTTGGTGAAGCAAAACCGGAACCAGATAGTGGCTCAGCTGACAGCCCAATACAATGCAGTGCCAAGTAAAATAGTATCAGAGCACACTATTCAGCAGACACTGTTGAATATGGGGCTATGCAGCAAACGTCCCACTCTTGTGCCTTTGATGACCAAGCATCATAGCCAACTGTGCCTGCTCTGGATCTGGGAATATCATGACTGGACATTGGGTTAGTGGGTGAGAGTTGCCTGGTCAAATGAATCAGTTTGCCATTCATTTAGCCGCTGGCTATGTCAGGATACGCCGTCTTTCAGGCGAACAGTTGCCCCCTCAATGTACAGTAGGTCATACATAGGACAGTGGTGGCAGTATTATACTTTGGGGGACGTTCTTTCGAGCGTCTCTGGGACCTATGGTTGTGTTAGAGCAGATCATGAATGCTGTAGGGTACACAACGGGGTCCCCGCCCCGCACCACCCACAGGCATCTCGGGGGAATGCTGTAGGGTATATGGACATCATTGCGGACCAGTTTTACCCTTACATGATCTCTGCTTTTCCAGCTGGAATTGGAAATTTCCAACAGGGCAACCCACCGTGTCACAAGGCTCAAATTGTGTTGGGGAGGTTCTAGGAACATGATGGTGATCTACAGTTAATGTTCTGGTCCCATAACTCACCGGATCTCTATCTTGTGTTGTACACATTTGGGATGTCATGGGATAGCAACTCAGAGTTCAAAGACCACCAATTCGCAATATCTTGAATTTGCACAACCGTTGCTTAAACATCTGGTACAATCTGTTTCCGGCCATCTAACAAGGACTTATGGCATCCATGTCAAGGCTGGTTTCAGCTATGTTGCGCTGGTTTCAGCTATATTGTGGGCTAAAGGTGGTAGAACTCGTTATTAAGAGGTGGTCATAATCTGAGTGTATGATGTGTGAGATAAATTACGTTTTCCATTTTTCTCCCAATTTATCTGCAAATAATTATTTATGAGACCATTTCCTTTCTAATTTTTAGGAATGAAAAGGTAAAGAAATTTTAGAATGGACTGGCTAATATTATAGTCGTTCTACACACAAGTTAAGACTTGAATATTTTTTAGCAAGCAATTCAATGCATATGAATAACAAATTTTACTGCAAAGTAATTAAAAGAAAAATAATCACTCACATTGTCAAGGATATTGTAATGCCAGTGTTTCCTGTAAATGAATAAAGCAAATGTTAGATTATTAGCTAGGTATTGTCATGGACATTATTATTAATTGAATGAATTTTACAACAAACTATAACAAATAGCTAACTAATAATTTGCTCTTTATATATTAAAGATTTTACAGATCATTATCATTTCTTTCACATGGCATTTTGTATAACATCCTAATTTAATTAATTTCCCGGAAGAAACCTGTTAAAAATTGATAAAAATAAAAATTATAATAAAGTCTGATCAGCATTAATAAATAAATCTACCTGATTGCTGGAACTTAAGAATGAGTTCAAGGTCACAAGATTAAAATATGCTCAGACCAGATAAAAGTTAGCAAAAAAAAGGCCTCTTTTTAAGCCCTTAAATCCGCTATAAAATTTAAAGTCAATTTATGGACTCTTTAGAACCTTAGTCCTGAATTAGGTTTTTCTAATAACAATTTCAAGCATGTTAAATTATAGGTGTACAAGACCACCGTGCAAAGTCATTATCAAGATCCCCAGTGCTTCTAAAAAATTTTGCTTAAAAAGCAGGAAATTTGCAAAAGAAAAAAAAAAAGCTTTTATGGTATAATCACTGTTGTAAGCTAAAAAATCTCATCAGGGATGCTTTACTTATGGATAATGCAAGAGGAATTAGAAAGAAGCTGTCTGCAGGATGTGCTTCAAAATTTTCCTCTGGTTGTCTTCACAAGTTTAAATTAAGATCTAGAGGGAAAACAGCAAATCTAAAGATGATAATGGCAAAAGAATGACTGATTGGATTTTAACTAACTCACTAGATTTGATGATAGAATAAATAAAAAGACACTTTTGATGTAGATTCAACAGATATATTGCATGAGCAGTGTTAGAAATAAGAATAAATCTAGGCATCAAGATGGCACTTAATGCAAGTTTTTAGGTGTCAAAACAAACTATTTAGATGCCATTTTTAATAACTAAAACATCCAAACTTAATTTTTTTTACAAAGCATACTGTCAATAGCATATCTCTAAAATGTACAAAAGAAAAATTATAATTTCATCTTTAGGCCAATCATGGGTTTTTATAGTAAGTCAGGAAGGCAAAGCTTCAATGTGATCCACAACTCTGGCATCAAATCTCATGTTTAGGGTTGGAAATCTAGGCGGAAAATCAAAAAAAAAAATTCCTAAAATGCGATTAACGACCACTTATTTTTAATGACGTACAAGAGGCAGTAAAAGGAAAGGGGGTGTAAGTTGATTTTCCGGCATTTTGAGAAACTAAATGCTAGCACTGGAAAACTATCCATGATATAAACATTTACAAATTATTTTGTCATAATTACTCCAGAATCCATTACATACACGATTTCATTTAACAGATTTGAATATGGAGAATTTAAGAATGAAGTTAATGGATATTTTTTTAAAAGTGAGTTATATCACTTTTCTTCTCACCCCATTATAACTTTTGTAATCTAAAACTTGTAAAACCAAATCTAATTTCAATGCATGACATGATGATCAGTTACAATTGTGAATTTCATTCATTTAATTTCCTTTTTGTCCTTTACACTGTGCAAAATGCTTAAGCTACTATTTAAGTTATTTCTCTCTATTATCTATTTTCTCTTTCGATGTAAAATCCCTTACTTGTACCCCAATAAAACTCTTAGGCACACGCTTATGTTTCACCCAACTTACCTTTTTAAAATACACTGAATAAACTACATGCACTTCAAAAGCGGATTCCAGGGGGGGGGGGAGGGGCTTCAGCTATTTTTAAAATGAAATTGCCTTTCACTACATAAATTTACTTGACTTCACATGCTCAAGGGTCCCCTGTTCCTACCACAACTCGTGGTTTAACCGGGATAAGGGCCCTGTAGAGCGCTCTGTTCTTTATGAACCAGAACTGCGGGTCGAGCAAACCCTTGGCCCAGTATCCCCGGAGGTATTGTTTCACTTGGAAGACTTTGTAACCACAACATTTTTAACGTCCCCCGGCCACCATCAATCAAGACGGTGGATCTTTGATCGGCCGGGATCGAACCCTGGTCCCTCCGGTCAGGAGTCCGATGCCTTACCGATTGGGCTACCACGGCCCAAATTTACTTGACTAGCGTCCTTTCCCATTTATGTAGTGACTGTAATTATCTAACCTCTATTTTACTTTCAATGCATCGTATAAAAGGATAAATAACGGAGACCTTGTTCAATTCCTATACTCTGTTTTTGATTCCAACTAATTAACACATTGTGTTCAATTTCAAAATGTGTAAAAAGAATCTCAGCGCCCCCTAAAAGCAATAGATCAACTACTTTTCCGCCTCGGCTGATTTTGAAGAGTACTACTTACGCTTTATCTTTAGCAGGTGAAACCATACGAGAAAGTAGAATTCCTCGCTTTGCAGTAGGACTTATTTTAGTATGTACATTCGCAAAATTTTGTGCTGAGTATAAGATTTTGCACAGAGTTTGACGTTTAAGTGAGTGTAAAAGACAAGTTTGATTCATTATGTGAACGTGCGTTTTACAGATGAATCAGAAAACACAAAATGTATTCAGTTAGTGACACAAAGTTTGTAAAAATCATTCATTGAACAAATTTATTTTTAAAGCTTTCCGCTATAAATTCAAAACTTTCCAACTCTACATGCTTGAAAATCGAAGTTTGTTTTTGTTTATTTATATCGGTTTTTCTGTCCGTTGCCATATTCAAAATGAATCCTATATTTGCTTGATGTTTAATCACACACTAAACTACTTTCCTGTTACCACGTGATATATCCGAAGGACAAGAAAATGGTTTTCATTCTCCTGTTCATAAAGGTCAAATTTCAAATTACTGGACATCCATAAAATTTCTGGATGTCCAGTAATTTCTGGCAGAAATAAGTTGCAGGATTTATGCATATAAACGTTCTTTTAAATAATTTCGTAGTTCCCGTTTATTATCTTTAAAAAATATATCAATCGATTATTAACTGCTACTATTAATTTCTTTGAATTAAATTTTCCATAAATATGTGTAAAAATGGGTTTTCTATACACAAATCCAGTTTACGAAGGGTCTTTGCCAAATTTGGCAGGGAATTCAAGTGAAACACACGGACGATCGCAACTCACCAATGCAATCGCAAATTCCCAAATTTGGATAAGTTAATCGCTACGAGATGCGATTCTAATGTAATTCGACTTCCAGTAGCGATTGCAATTTGCGATCGCCTCGAAGCGATTGCAATGGTGTTTCATTTGAATTCCTGCCTTAGATGTTTAAAAAAGAG
>JAXGGA010004840.1:0-83901 GCA_038373865.1 Uloborus plumipes
TAATTTTATCCTTTTGAAATATCTTCTATAGTAAGAGATTCTTTGCTAGTTTGTCTGTGATACTTTTCTTGCAAATCCACTGATCGTGCTCTTTTCATTTGAGGAGGTAGTAAAAAAATATGGTCCATACCTTTCAAGTGTTGCATAGATCAAAACTATGCAAAAGTGCCATGCAATTTGAATCTTTAACAAAAAAAGCACCAGAACTTCAATCACAGCTCAATAAGAGCTCACATTTAGTTTGATAACTTCCCTTTCTCACATTTAAAGATATTTTAGCGCAGAAATTATTAACTTTAAATTAACAGCACTAGATGGGATAGTCTATTGATTAAAGTTGGTGTTTGGTGGGTCAAAAAAAGATTGCTTCTATATTAAACAAAAACTACTACGAGCACAGATTTTTTTCCAAAGAATGTAGTAAAAATTAATGATTTGCAAAAAAAAAAAAAAAAAACATACACACCCCTTACACCCAAACATTTCTAGTTATCAAGAACAAAACTTAATCGCTTTACAAAAGAATCAAGTTCAAAACACTTAATTGTCACAAATCAATACAATTAGGATTTCACAATTAAAAGCAGAAGAAATTTAGGAGCTCTAATGAACTTTTGTTTTATTATTAAATAGACTCTAGAACAGAGAGAAAAAAAAACCCTGAACGTTAAACTCTTGCGGGGGGGGGGGGGGATTGCAAAAGTTGAGATGGCAAAAATATTCACAAGAACATGATCATGAAAACACTTCATGAAATGGTTAGCCATCCATTGATACTCACTTTACTTGGATTGCTTATATCCTGAAAATCACAACTTAACATTTCAATAATTCTAAGGAACTAAAACCATGAAATACATATTTGCCCTTTTTTGTTATACTTTTAAATTTTTTAACCTTTATTTACAACCTCTTGTTGGATTTACTGATTAATTCTTTCAAAAGAAAGGTTTTATTTCCCACACATAAAAAGTTAGAAAACTTCATGTTTGTTGCCAATTGCAAAAAGAAAAATTTGGATACCTTTAATGTGGAGAAGTAAATAATTTACCTTGTAGTTTGGATTGTCAATGAGGGATGCCCTCCACTTGCCTTTATACTTAGGATTATCTATTAACGGAGCTTTCCATTTTCCACAACCAACTTTTTCACATTTGGGATTTGCTACATCAAATTTAAAAAAAAAGAAAGAAAGTAAGTAATGGGAAAGTTGAAAAGCATATACTATATGTAAGTTTATATATTTATAATGTTTTATTGATTGAAGTTTGCAAAAACACGTTATTTTCATCTTTGAAATGTTAAAATTATGCAACAGTAAACACGCATAATTCAAAAGAGGTTAACAAGTTAGGAAGAAAAATTAAATTTTCAGGATAATGAAAATTTTTGAGATAGAAAGTAAATAATCATACTTATTAAGGGAGGTTCCCATTCACCATCCATTTCATCATCCCTGTTACAAGATATAAGAAATAAATTAATCTATCTTTCAAAAAATAAGTATAATAAAAGATATGAATAGAGAAATAGGCTTTATAGAAGTTGAATAAAAAGATACACTACAAAATACAACTCAGTAGCTTTTGAGAGCAGCAGGTGGTAATCATTAACCACCCAGCATGTCTTGCTACTTCTTTTTCAAAGAATTTTAACATTTAGGGCCCTGCTCCACATTAACGTAAAGCAGAAAAATAAAGCAGAAACGTAAAATGGATTAAATGGTGTTCCTATGGAAAGTACTCGAATTTTTGGCTTCGGTCGCGTTTTCTGCTGATGTGGAGCAGGGCCCTTAGGTTAAGTTTTCTTAGATGTAAGGTTAGTGCAGTGTTTTAAATCTCAAAACTAATGAGTACCATGCAAATTTTATGATAAATAGATAAATTTGACCAAAAAAAAAAAAGCCTTTTAGTTTATGTAAGAAGCAAATTTAAGTGAACCAATTACAAGGTCTGTAAACCAGTAACTTTTTTTTTTTTTTTTTAATTTCCAACTGCGTAATACAGCAGTTTATACATGTTACTTCAAATCAAAGACATCATTTGCATGCAAAACTATATTTCAAGTAAAAAATGGCATTTTTTTAGCTATAGAGAAAAATTAGTATCTTCCACTTATTGATGAATTCCTTGCGGACACAAAACATATTATTAGTAAGAGGTTTGAGAAAAACAACATGTTAAACAATATATAGTGTTCTTAATCCTTTTATCAATAACAATCTTTAATAGCAATGACATGGTATTTTCTAAATTAAAAATATACCCTTACATTACTTCAATGATAGTCTGGACAAATATGCAAATGCGATGTCAGAGCATTAGGCAGAGCAAACTATAAAACAATTATACTGTTGTAGAACAGATTTAATATTCAACATATCAATTTTTCGCTTCACAAAACAGTTTTATTATTTTTTAAATTTAAATTTCAGTACAATTCTTCACCTGTATGATAATGTCGAAAGATAACTGTGTTGTGATAAAAACATTTCAAGTGCCTTTGAAAGAATTATAGTGTCCTTGGCTAACGTTAGTCCAGTTTGTTTTAAATTTTAATGTTAACTCAAGCAACTATACAAATAACTGCCAAAAATACCTACTTCAGATACAGAATTTTCTTAAAAATGTGTGATATACTAACACTCTCTACAGTTTTTACTCTTTGAACTAGAGCAAGGAAAAAGAAATAAGTACCAGTCAGTGGGTTTTTCAGCATTAGGGTCAGGGATCAATTCTGGTTCATCATCTAACCAATCACTGGGCTTTCTGGCATTGGGATCTATTATTTGCCTGGGTGCATCTTCATCCCTAAGAAAAAATGAAAGATAATGAAACACTTCATAGGGGCAAGTGTAGTTTAAAAATAAATGTATCAGTTTAAAAAGTTTATGACTGAAAATTTGAGCAACTAAATCGTAAAATAATGATAAAATTATTAAAAAGTTTATTTTTCTATAGACACATACCAATCATCAGGTTTTGAAGAAGTAGGATCAGGAATCCTGTGAGGAAAACAAGATTTATGTCACTTATGAAAATTTTTGAAAAACAAATTTTGCCTTAAAATACTTAAAAGAAATAAGCTCCGAAATAAAAGGCAAGCAACAAATTTAATATTAATACTAATTTTATAAAACTCACTGCCCACACATAAACAATAAGCTACATCACATTCTAATGCAAAATCTTGACGCATAATTTTCAGTTTCGGCATCTATATTATCCAAAACAAATTTTGATTAAAAATATTCAACACATTACATATACTTAAAACAAAACATAATTTATGTAGTCTTGAAGGAGAGAGAAAGAAAAAAAAAGAAGCTTGGTAAAATTATTTATTCCACATGTTTTTAAGAAATAAAATTTGACACACAACTAAATTCATACGATAAAAAGAGCAGAGGCACTATTGCTGCTTTTGTAACAAAACTTTTTTACTTACCGATCACCAAGGGTTATACTATCACAAGTTAGAGAAATGTTGTCCAGTTCTACCTATGGATATTGCTATACAGTAGGTAGTTGCAAATAATTAGTTAGCACTAGTCACTAGTCTAAGCAATTTGTGATGCAGCCATTTACTTTAGGCATGAGTATTGTGTGTTAAGATTATAATGCTTGCACCCTTTCAAAAAGTACTCCTCTGGTAACAAATATTTTGCCAAAACTTTGAAGGCTGTGGGAAATGATTGGTGTGTTGATGTATCAATTTACAGAAAAATTCTAAACTGGCTTTATGAAGTTGGGTATACACTAGTTTCACAACCCTTCAATGCATCAACCAGCTTTTATACGTGTTGCAAAAGTTTATTCCATTTTATTGAATATGATATATAATAAATACACATCAATTTAGTTTAGAGTATGAAATACTTGACAAACTATTTTGGTCTCATTTAAGTAACAATAAGCACCCTAGTTTCCAATCTTAAGTCACCTTTATCATGTACTCTTCTTACAGGGGTGATAGTGACACCACATCAAAAACTCTGAAAGTGAAAGATGAAATATAATGAAGCCTGAAATTCTTCTAATGCTCTGTGTTTCATTTGCAGGGATGCCCTTAATGTAGAGAGGGGAATGTGGCGCAGATTGCATCACAGAAATTTTCAGAGGGGCATTCACATTATTTGCAAATGTTAATAGAATCAACATAAAACAACAAATAGAAAATTAAATATTTTATGCTCATTTAACTTGTTTAAGAAAATCCGGACTTCAAGTCTCAAGAATGTAAAAGGAAGCTATTTAAAAATTGAAATTTCTGTCCTGTAAAAGCCCATAACCTAGACAGTGAAAAAAATGAACTTTCTGTGAACAAGTGTAATGTTCGGCTATGTTTACCTCCTATTCCTCTCCCCACGACTTGTTTGGCACTCGCTAATAAGAAAGGGAGAAAATGAACAGACGTCAAATCATGGAAAAGCATTCTGTGAAACCCTGAATACTTATTTGGAAAACCCTGAAATCAGGGGTAGCCCCTGAAAACCAGGGCCGGATTAAAGTCTATTTACGCCCTAGGCCAAACTTAGAAACTACGCCCCACCTCACACATCCGAACCCTATCAACAGGGCCGGATTAACGTCCATTTACGCCCGAGGCCAAACTTAAAAACTGCGCCCTACCTCACGCATCTGAACTCAATCGAAATCGTATCCCCTCATTACCATTTGATGAAATTAAAGATGAGTTTCTATTTTTCTTTTTATTTTCCTATGCACAAAAAAAGAAAGTCCGGATGTGATCCCTGTGAAATTTTTCAAAATTGAAGATTTCAAAATTTAATTTTAAGGCATTTATCGGAAAATAATGAGATAACTCGCCCTGGGGCAATTTTACGGGTAATTTTGAAGATTACTGATGTTTTTTAAGCAAAAATTCAAGTATTTTGTTATATTCGAAGTTACGTTAAACAAGCGATCTTTTCTCCAGGATAAATGTATTTTTAAGCTGTATTTAATGGTATCATTGAATTTTTGAAATACATTTTGAATGATTTTTAAAAATGTGTTAAAGTATGGTAACTGACAGACATTTTAAAAAGTATCATATCAGTCAATTACCTTTTTTTTTCATAATTTTCTAAAATTATGTAAAATTTGTTTTGAAAATTTAATTATTCCATTAAATTCAGCTTAAAAATTATAATAATTCAGGAGAAAAGATCGGTTGCACAGCGTGTATTTTGCTTTGGATGTTACAAAATACACACTGCTTTTGTCCTAGAAATGACAGTCACATACCCGTGGAATTCCCCCCCCCCCCCCCAATTGAAGTTCTACATACGCAATTGCAAGTCATCTTTGATGATGTTAGAAAAGGGAATAAGTTCGAGAACTTCTCCTCCCAACATTTCGAAAATTTTGATGAACTTTAATGATGCTGGGGAAAGGCGGAAATCGGGAGAGGTCTCCTGATACTTTTTCGAAGTTGAGGTCCTAAAATGCCATTTTAGAAGGTTATTTTTTATTCGGGACGATCGGTAACTCTAGTACGAATTTTTTTCGAAATTGAAGACCAAAAACATTGTGGGGCATTCCCTATGTTGTTAGAGAAATGGATGAGGTTTAGCCATTCTCCCCAGAAAGTTTTCGAAATTTTAGTCCTAAATAAGCAATGAGAAATTGTCTTTGAGGACATTAGGAGAAACGACGGTGTTCGGTAATTCGTTTCCGTATGTTTCGGAACTGAAGCCCTGAAAACAACTAGATGATTTGAATAGCGTTAGATGAGGAATGAATGTCGGAGGGGGGAGGGGACGCTCTCTGGGAAAATGTTAAAAATTGAGACTCTAAACACGAGGTCTTAGACGATTTTTAATGAGGTGGGGAGAGGCCTGAAGTCAGGGTCACTTCCCAAAAAAGTTTTCGATCCTGCTGACTAAAAATGGAATTTTAAATAATATTTTATGATATGAAAGTGAGGCGTTTGAGAGCTTTCCATAGAAAAAGTTTCAAAATTGAAGCTCTAAGTATGCATTTATAGGAACTCAAATGCATCTGACAGGGCTGGCGCTGAGTGAAAAGATGGGGATTAGGGACTCAATTACGAAAATTTTCAAAATTTTAGACCATCTTCAAAATGTTGGGAGAATAAGGGGGGGGAGGGTCTTCTATTTAAAACGTATTTCGAGGCATCTCCTGTATTTTTTTCCCACTTGGCTTAGATCTTCGTGATAATATTTTGAAGGCAAAAAAACAATATATATATGTGTATTAATAATATGTTGGAAAATAACTGACCCATTAACTGACGTAATTATAAATAATATATACAAAGTTTAAGTGTATATAAAGTATATATAAAGTAGTTTGAGTGCAAAATAATCAAAAAATTCTGCAGAGGTGCCTCGACATGAGGTCATTGTTAACTTCCAAAATTTCCTTCTTCGCCAAATAATGTCTGCCAGTTTGGAAAATTTGGAAATAACAATTCAATAAATTTTAGTAAGATATCTAATGTCTCTTTTCGTTAAATGTTGATACTTGTGCATGCTCGTATTTTATCATGAACAAAAATTTGAAGTTTCACATTCGGTAAATTAACTTCCCCTCCCAAAAATTTTAACTTTGGGCTCCCCTATTAATTGGCAGTCCTAAATAAATATGAATTAATAAATTATTAATTTCAAAAAAAAAATACTGACATGATTTATAGAGAGAAAAATTGTTTCATAAAAAAAGTTTCATGTTGACCATTGTCTGTACAATGGCTTTTACTAATTTTCCTGTTCGCCATATTTTCAAGAAATGATTGTTTAAACCAAATGTATGGAAAAGTATCAGCTTAGACCAGAAAATGAATTACCTCAACTCAAGTTTTACGTCCCCTTCCCCTCAAATTGCTCTTTTTTTTTTGCTGAACTGGCATTTTGCAATCCCTTCTTGTTGAATATTTTCTCTATATATTTTATAGCGCTTTGGCGTTCTTGTTTTTTCTTTCTTTCTTTCTTCCTTTATTTTTTGTTTATTTATTTTTACAACGAACTGTGTATTAATTTTTTCCTCCGCTATATGCGCCCTTACGAGCTTGCGCCCTTGGCCAATACCTAGGATGGCCTATTGGGTAATCCGGGCCTGCTGAAAACTACCACCCCTGTGTAAACCAAGAGAAGCAGTTTGTATCAATAATGTTGGACTAATTAATGTGGAATAAAAATTAAAAATCTCACTTTTCTCTTTCATCCCAATCAGCAGGCTTGACATCATTGGGATCATCAATTTCTGCTTCAGGATTGACAGGTGGCCTGAAAAAATTAACACGCATGACTGTTCATTCAATTAAGATTTCAACTTAGTTAACCTTTAGGAACCGGGTGGTACACATGTTGTACAATAAGTCTTTTTTCTTTAGAGGACGGGGTTGAAAATTTCACTCGAACCCTTTGGAGCCGGGGATTTTTTCAAGGTTTCATACGTTTGGTACGACAGTTTATACCTTCTCTTTTCAATTTAAAAGAAATCTGTGGTTCAACTGTCGTACTACCTGGGTCGAAAGAAAATTTTTCAAAAAACAGCCCGGGTCCAAAAGGTTAAACACCTACATATGCATCAAGTGATTGAGAAGCAGCCACTTGCCATTATTTTCAAATCTAAAATGTAGTTGGTGCAATTCTTAATTTGTAAGAAAAGCAGTCGAAAACTTTGTACAATTAATGAAGTTAAAAATGCAAGACAACGCGTCTAAAAGTACAAATAAAAGGTTTAAAAGGTTTTCTAACTCTTTTTAAACCTTTTATTTGTACTTTTAGACACGTTGTCTTGCATTTTTAACTTCAATTCTTAATTTGTTGCAATTAATTTTGAAATGTAGAAAACACAAAATCTGTAAAATAAACAATTTTTAGATTTTTCACCAAAAAAGTAGTGATAAAACACTCACTGAAAATCTTCAAGTAAACTTCCTTTATGAACACTAACTTTGTCTACAAGAACTTCAAACTTGTTGTCTGGATTAATAACTAGAAGAAACAAACAAGCAATAAATTTTTTTGAGATAAAAAACATCCAAAACTAGGAATAAAAAAAACTTTTTTCTTTCATACTTAAAGTGAAGAGATGTGGCTTTTTGTCTTTAAAAACATCATCAAACTTTGGAATTTGAGTGGATTTCTTCCAATGCTTTTCTTCAAGGCTACCGTTTTTCGGATTTCTGTGTCGGAATATGAAGTGAAGCTAGATATTGAAAAAAGGGTTTAGTGACATGTGACAAAAAATCATTATTGATGCTTGTATCATTTGTTCAATCAATACAGTGCCTGCCACTAATAAAATCACTGGATTATAAAATTAGCCGCTTTATAAAATCAAATTTGGAAGAACAGAATCATTACCATATAAAAACATGTTAAAACCATCCCGCAATAAAATCGTTAGCGCCGTTTTATAAAATCAAGTTTTTGGAGAGTATATGTTAAAAACAGGGGGGAGAAAACACGTTTTTTCTTGCCTGAATAAAACCAGAATTTTTTTCTCCTCAAGAAAACAGAGGTTGACAATTCATGTCATTCAGTTTGAGTATAAATCGTTCGCTAGAAAAACTTGCCTAAGCGTCAAGATTTAAGAATAATTTTTTCTTTCATTATTCTGTTTCTCAAATAACAATGAATCGATGCTTTGAAACCCTTTTGTATTTAAAAAATGCACTTTTTTAAATATGAGTTAAATTCTAATTGTGTTTTAATTAACTTAATTTAAAATACAGAAAATAGTAATTAATTTATTTTTTATTTGTTTTCACTTATAAGCGGCGGGCACTGCAATAACATCTACTTCACATAATTATTTAAAGTTTTAATATCATTAAAATTCAACATTACCTTATGATCATTTCCACACTTATCAGGGCCAAACATAAGAGTGTATGGGGTCTTGTCATGAAAAGTACGTAAATCCATATTCGGTACTTGAGATAGAAGTTTTAAATAAGCACCACCACATTCTTGTCCATTTTGAAACCTAACTTCATATCTAATATAAAAGAAAACACATGGGGATGATTATGACAAAGTTAAAAGTTATGATAAAGTTAAACACAGATTATGCCCTTTTTTGTATCGTTCAGTGTTTTTCCTACACTATAAATTAACTTTTACAGAACCATAGGAAATTTTAAATTTTACATTCATTCAATCATACTATAACCAAAGCTGCTCATGAAGAAATAATGAAATAAATAAAATAAAAACTTTTATTTCTACATTTATGATTTTACCACACAACTTATTAAATATAGCCAAACAAAAATGAGACAGAATTTTGATATTTAATTTTGAACACACTCATGATTTATCTGTGTTCATATTGGGATATATACGAGGTTTGTCCTGAAAGTACATATAAAAATTGAATAACAACTTAATTTTTCAATTATTCCGGTATTACAACATTGTCTCCTTCAAAATACTCTTCCTGAGACAAAATACACTTCTGCCAACGCTGTTTTCACTGTTGATAACATTGCTGAAAGTGTTCAGTTGTGATGCTGTTCAGTTGCCTTGTCGTTTCTGCTTTGATGGCTTCCACGTCTCCCAAGTGCCGCTCCCGAAGCACTATTTTGCATTTCGGGAACAAGAAGAAATCACAAGGGGCTAAATTGGGTGAATAAGGTGGGTGGTCAGTCACGCTGACTGAGCTTCGGGCTAAAAACTCACGCACAACGAGTGACGTGTGTGCGGGGGCATTGTCGTGATGAAGGATCCACCTGCCCCCTTGTTCCAGATCTGGTCGAACTTAGCCAGACTGGCCTAGCTTTGCAAGAAATTTGATGTGGATGCGTTGTTCCTCAATCAGAGATAGCTTCATGCCGATGCAGTTTGAAAAAAGGGTTACCTTCAACCAGCAACCACACACTCAAATTTACACGTAAAGCGTTCTAACTTGAACTGAGGGTTGATGGGATTGTCTATAGCAGTAATGCAACCTGCCGGTGGCTGCCAATTGGTAAATAAGGTTTTTATTCAACTTTTATACATATTTTCCGGACAAACCTTGTACATCTTCCTTTGTTTACTATTATGGTCTTTTCAAAATAAAGATCAAAGCCTTAACATTTAAAAAGATATGTAACACAATGCAGCTATTAATATTTTTGTCAATATAGCTAAATAATTAGAAAATGTAAAAACATTGCTTTTTTTTCACTAGCTTAAATTGAAAGTACATTCACTGTAGAATCCGATAACATCTGTAAAATCTTTGAAGCCAGAAGAAATTTTGACTTCAGCCAAATTATTTCTCAATGATATGGCTTAATAACCATTAGCCAAGGTTTTTTTTTAGTTGAACCGAGCTATGTCAGACTGATTATACAGATGACTAAATCACTTCCCTTTTCGTAAGTAGTCTGATACACCAATAACTAAACATAAATAATTTGCAATTTTTATTTTGAAATTAATTTTTTTATTTAAAACTTGAAATACTTTTAAAAAAATTTTACAGCAAATTTATGAAAATTACTTACTGTAGAACAAAAGGTTTGTTGTCAAACAAGAATGGTTTGTCTAACCTGGACGAAATTGCATGATGACGGGCTTTAGACTAAAAACGAAAATTAATGACAATGTGAATCTGTCAAAACACAACTAAAAATACGAGTATTTATACATTATACATAAAGTAGGCATAGATAAAATACCTTTAACACAAGGCCTAAATCCCCACTCAATCCATTTTTTTCAGCTTCTTCCACTGACCACTGACCTACAAGTATTTGTTTAAAACATTGTTGTATAAGAAGACTATTATATTTATTTGCTTTTGGAATAAGACACAATCATAGAAATAATTTGATTAAAATATACAATCATATTTATTTACTTTTGGAATAAAGCAATTCTAGAAATAATTTGACTAGAAAATAGTAACAGAGTACATACTTCTTTATTTCCCAATTATACATGTTTACACATTTACTTGCATTGAGCAACAAAATTATTTCTCTTGAAGGTGTGGAAATTTAATTGTAAAATACAAAGCTAAAAATAATAGTCAATTAAAGTTGAAAAAATACTATCAATGCAATGTGTCTTATTTTTATTTTAATTAAACATCTTAAGACAAATAAACAATTAAAACTAACTATTTAGCGTTTAATATTATTGACGTCACAAGTTCACAAGTAAGAAGTTAATAGTTGGATTTTAAAAGCATAATGCAGAAAAAAAAAACAGTTATAATTAATACTATTGTTTTGAATCACATCACCGTGTAATAGAAAAGAAATAATAAAATATGCAATGCCAAAACTTACGTTCAAGACATTTTCACAAAAAAAAAAAAAAAAAAAAAATCAATCATTAGGGATTTCAATGTAGTTTCAAGGCTTCTTTTAATCCCTTTTATGTTTGACAATGAAGAAAGTAATTCAAAGGAGGAAGAAAGTATACTGTATTCATGAATCACAAAGATAAACATTTTATTCTTAGTAGTAGGAACAAACTTTCAAAGAGCTCGGGTGTATGTATGTTTTTGAAAATTAATATTATTAAAATAAATACAAATAAAATAAAAACATGAAATGTCATTTCAGTCACACTATACAATACAAAAAAGGAAAAAAAAATCAAACTTATATTAGACAAATAGTAAAATGGTAACAGAACATTGTAACATTAAAATAGAAAGCAGGGAACATCAAACAAAATTGAAAAAATTCAAGAAAAACAATTTTTTGGACACTTGATATTTTTTCAAGGACAAAAATGAACCTTGACTTTTTTTTTTTTTTTTTGGTACGAGGACATTTTATTTTTATTCATAATTTCAATTCATGAAATCATTTTATCAACAGATGCCCATTTTAAAAAAGAATAAAACAACAACGTGACTTCCAAAATAAATTACCATCATATTTGGCAACTTCATCTTCAGCTCCATCTTTCTTTGCTTCAGATACAACCCATCTAAAAGAAAAGATAAAATAAGCCTTTTTGTGCTATACATAATCAGTTATTGCACACTGAACACACCTTGAAAGTTTTAAGCAGACATAGGTAAAATGTGAAATTGTCTACAAACTGAAAAATTTCTTGAATATTGTCCATAAAAATGTTGGGCACCTTAGAGTCCTATGCAGTCACCAAAACAAAAATTTTTTTTATTATGTGCGAGTGAGGTGCCACTACGAGACTACCATGTTTTTCAAAGCATTATGATTAATAATATGTCAATTTCATATGTAATAGAAATACATGCTCAACAAAATTAAGGCATTATAAGAAAGCTGGTAAACAAAGAAATCAATATAAAAAAACATTTAAACTGTCCGTGACTTCGAACACTTTTGCGAACTGCATTAGCATGTTCGTCTACAGTGTCTGAGTTTAGATTATTCAAATATAACTATTCTTAAATTACAAGAACAGATCATTACATTTTATTTTTCATTTAAATAAATAGTTCAGCGTTAATGTTTGTAAACATTAGCTATTAGTAGGTAGAATAACAAATTTCATTCTTTTTACAATGTCTTAAATTCATAATAACAATTGTAACTTTTAACAGTCTAATACAAATGTAACATAAAAATGTAAAGGTTAGTTCAAAAAAAAAAAAAAAAAAAAAAAAAAAAACAACAAACATTGATGTAAATATAATAAGTTCCATTTGTTTCAAAAGGTCCTTTTAGAATTATAATAACTCTGATTTATCAATCCAACAAATTAAAACAGAAAGGCAAAAATTTAAAGGTTAGTTTTAAGAAAATACACAAAATAAATACAACAACGATTTAAACATTACTTTTTTTGAAAATCCTCCCTGTCGTCAAAATGTTCAGCTATGTATGTATTGCCAATAGGAACTGGGGTTGCATAAGGTATTTCCTCTGTTTCAGTTGGAACTTCCTGAAAAAAAAAAAAACATAATTTATAAGCATAGCTGCCAAGCATGTCAACTTGAAATGTCTTACAATGCATATTGTGGCTGTATTTGGGCACTTTTTAAACTCATATACCATAAACCATTGAAATTTAAAGCATTACACTCTTTTCAAACCTTTTTCCTGTAATAAATCTGTACTTTTATAGAAGAAAAGCAGTATATTGATTGAAAAATGGAAAAATTACAGGAATACAATAAGTATCTAGTTTCAAAAAGACAGATTCTTGTGCTTTTCACAATTCAATAATGAAGTGTGCACTCTTAAAACGTTGTTTAACATTTTCTTCAAGGTGCACCATTATTATAGGAAGAAACAAATAGATTGTCTTAATCTTTTTTTTTTTTTGCAAATTAATGTGGCAACTTTTACTAAAACTACTTGCACTTAAACTGGATGTTAGGTGATCACAAAACCCTGTTTGAGTAAGAAAATTTTAGAGCAAAGTTTTACGGGACACTTTTAATTAAAATTTTTATTACCAACACACAATATTTATATCAATCATTAAATTTAAAATTCTCAAAGTGTTAATAGAACTACATCTCTTTTCATAGCAGTTATTCAAGGTGAAATCAGAGGGCTTGAAATTCCACTGAAGCAGGGTTGGCAAGGTTTTGGACAGAACGTTAAAAACTACGGTTTAAACCATGGTTTAAACCGTCTTGTCCAAAACTGTCCAAAACTACATTTTTAGTACAATTTTATATTTTGAACAAATATCAAAAGCACAAAATTATACTTGAAGTTAAGACTTAATTTATCTAATGTAAACATTTAAATATGTACATAAAAAACATATATAAGATTTTCAGCTGATACTAATCTAGCTACTTAGAAGTTACTATTCTTCATTAAAAAATGAATTAGTTCTCACAAGTTTATATTATTTTATTTTTAATACTAGCTAAACTTCTTTTAAATATGGATGCAAATGAGGGTGTTCAAAAGGCACAATAATCGACTTAAATGCAAAAAATCAGTTTTGCAACTAATTAAAAAGATACACAACATTTGAGAATGTTACAGCGACATTTACTGAATATTTAATTATTTCACAAAATATTAAGAATAAATTTAAAAGTAGTACAATTCAAAAAAAATATGTAAATACATGTGTGTGTACACATTAGTAATCTGGTTCAATTGGTCCTCTTAACATCCGATAGCACATGACCAGTTTAGCTGCCGTATTTACCCGTAAACGATTAAATAACAAAAGTGAAATTTCATAATCAGACACCAAATCATTACTGATCCTTGGAAAATGTTGATAAGTTTTTCTAAATATTTGCAAACTAGGATGTTTTTTTTTCTTGAGGAAGTATATACACATATGAAGGGCTCGGGTGTAAAAAATGGTAACTAGCATTTCAAAAAATCAAAACTTTTTCTTTTAAATATGGATTTATTGCTTCGAAACATTACTGTAGCAAGTTTTTTCTATTTAAAAAATGAAGTCGGTACATTGATTAAGTGCTGTGTGTCTCAGGTATATTTAATGTAATTTTTACAAGTGACTTTTGTTTCTTTAATTTGAAACAATACGTCTTTTCGAGTTTGTCAGATACCACTGTTTTTTTGACAGTACTACCAATTCCTATTTTATGAAATTTTTATGCAGTGGAGTTATGAGTAAATTGTTCATTTTTTAACGTATATTAAAATTACTAATATAATTAAATATTCACGAATTTTAATTAATTACAACTAATTAACACTAAGAAACTAAGATGTATGCATTATCAATATTATAGCTAATAGAAATTAGTCAGCTTAAAACCATTTTGCCATGCTTTAGACAGTTTAAGACACTTTTGGACAGTTTTCGACAGTAAAACCCACCTGTCCTGTCCAAAACCAGTTTTGGATGTCCAAAACCCCAACCCTGCTGAAGCCAAACATTGCTGCACTAGCTACTTTGCCCGGCTCTGCACGGGATCTATCTTGAGGAAAAATGTCATATCAAGTGATGCGTGTGTCTAAAAGTCCCGATTAAATTAAAGTCGATAGTTTGCTAGAACGCAGTACGAAAAATCAATCAATCGCCAAAATATTTTAAAATCCGTCCGTTACAGGAAAAGCCTAAAGCAAAAGCAAGAATTTTATTTGTTTATGTTCAAGAAAGAAATGGCAACACCTTTTTCTCATTTATAATTTATTTCACCCTATTTATTTTCTTTCACGCTCGTGCAGACGATTTTTATAAATCCAATTTAAAATGGATATTTCTAAATTTAAAAATGCATGTATCTTTTTTCAGGGTGAAGATAGCTATTAGTGGTTTTGAAAACCTTCGGAAGGAAACTTTCTTATAGGTATTTTTTGCGTTCTTTCGAATGAGACCAAGATCGAGAAGATCTGATAAGTACTTCGCTGGATAGAGCCATTTTGAAGTCCTTTATTCGAAATTCGAACGGATCAGCACTTTTTTTCCCGCTCAAACACCACCCTATGATCCTTCCCAGGTGCCCAAGTATCTCCGTGCCAAATTTTGTCCAGATCCAACACAAACTGTGGATTTGTATAAGGTACACACACACATATACACATTCTCTGTTTTATTTATACGGATTAGGTAAATAACATGCATTGAGCTCATTTTTTTTTTTTTTTTTTTTTTTGCATATATGTGTACCGAAGCAAAATATATATATATATATATATATATATATATATATATATATATATATATATATATATATATATATATATATATATATATAAAGCACAGTAAGAGAAATTTTAATAAAAAGGAACATTAAAATAATAATAAAACTTTACCTCAGGTTGAACCCCAATATCTGGAACATCTTCGGGCTCGTTTTCAGCAATGACAAATACAGTTGCAGCACACAGAAAAATTAAATACTTAAATGTTTTCATCTTCAAGTATCTAAAAATGAAGGAAAAAGATGAAGGGATTATAAAACCATGATGAGCAACTACATTTTTAAAAAGGGGGAGGGGATTCAGACAACTATTCTTTCACTAAAGTTATTTCATCCACACATAGCGCTTGGATTTAAATAGCCCCTCTACATAAAAAAATTAAATGTTATATTATTAGACTTAGATAACACAGGTCTACAAAAATACACTTTTTAAAAATTGTTTTGATTTAGTTAACTAATCTTTATGTACTTTTTTGCACTGATTTCAAAAATGGCATTGGTTTTTTTTTATCACGTAGGGCTAGCTTACAAAATAAAGTTGAAGTTTTTGAAAAAAGTACAAAAAACCGGATAATTTTGAATTTTTTTCTTATTTTAACATAAAATAAAAACAGGAAAATAATCAAAACTACCTGAAAAGAGCATAAAAGTAATGGACATGTGTTGCAAAGTTATTATAAGTCTATGAGAAGGAATTGAGCAGGTCAGGTCCATGAGGAACAGGGCGAATAGTCAAAGGTATGTTGGTTGTGATCTGAAATTGTTTTTTCTGTTTTTCAAATTGAAACCTCGCACTAAAGAACAAAAATTCCAGTCATTACGGTGATTTTCACTCTCCAAATCATGGGGTTCCAAAACGAAGTGATTTCTTCTTACCTTGGAACAATTGTCTCATTTCTTCCAAACACACAGAATACACTACAGGGAGCCCAAGATTTATCTTGCTCCCCTAGTTTAACACCAAATTATGCAAAATACACCTTCTTAACAAAATTAGAAATGTTCCTTTGTTGCTTCTTGACCATTAAGACCCACTAATGAAACAGAAGCAGTTAGGAGAGTTGACTTACCCTCTAGTAGCCATTTCTTCAAAAGAGCACAAAACTTTAGATCACAATGGCTATAGCTCCACACTGAGTCACTGATTGCAATCAAGGTCACGGCTCACTACATACTTCATAATGACGCCTAGTGGACAGTAAGATTGAGGAGGGGGCAAACTGGGTGAGCATTGTCTTGTTAAAGTAGGAAATGGATTTTCTCAGTTAAGATTTATTGTCTTATTCAAATAAATAAATAAAACCACTTTTTTTTTGCAAATAACGTGCTCACATTGTTTTGCAACATGTTCACCATGTAATCTCCATTATTCAGACTAAATTTAATACTTACATAGGCTATAATATTGAAAAATCTTGCGCATATTGAACCTGAAAACCCTAAAATTAAGCAAATTTCAGGCGAAATTTTTGACTTATCTGAGGGTGATGGAATGTTTTCACTATTTTTTCCGTAATCAGCACATAAAACACTGCTGAAACCACTAGTTAAATATGCAACAATTTTTTCATCGCAGACCTGTGTAATCTATAATACATGTCAATGTCACTCAGCAGTGCAATTTATTGATAAAATTGATACTTTATCTTCATCTATTTTAGTTCAACCATTAGCTTAGTAAGGGGCAGTATTTGCAATTTTTCATTTTTATCATTTTTTGTTAAGTTGTTAAGCTTTAGTGCACAAATTTGCTCATTTGTTTCCGTTGAAACCAATGATCTTCTAACAATTGTCTTTTTTCATATGGCTTTTAAGCTATTTGACATTTGCAAACATGTAACTGCTAATATAATTTTATACATGACCATCTAAGTTATAAAATCCATGTGAAAACAATTTAGCTTAGAAATCTAACTTGAATCAAAATACAGAAAAATTCAATCTCTCTAGTTTTTAATTTCTCTCTTTGCTGTTAATTAATTTTCACAGTAGCATTAATTAAGTAAAGATTTCTCCAATTGAAAAAAAAAAGCTCATCAGTTATTGCTGTTGGTCATTTCTTAACCTATTTTGATCTGCTGAACAGTAGAAAGTGTAGAGATTTTTTTTAATAACTAAGGATGTTTTCTATTTAACCATTAAAAAAAACTTAACTAAGTATTGAAAAAGAAATGTTACATCAGTTAATTGTAGGGTTTTTATTATGAGTTTTGCACAAATAATCTTTAATATAAATATTTAATTATTGCAATTAAATACTTGTAAATCAGCCTTTGAAAGAAAATCATAGAAAATTATGAAAAGCAACTAGAAAATAAAAAACATTTAATGATATTATTGCTATTTATTTATTGTATAAGGCAGAGGTTCCCAAAGTTCAGACCTCGAAGGACTCCCTCCTAAAAATTATTAACTTTGCGTTATTGGATCACTTCAAAGCATTTTCTTTCCTTGATTTATCACGATTGAAATCCGCAATTGATATGAAGAATTAATTTGTGAAAGTTATTGCTAAATATAATCAATTTTCTTTGAAAATATTTTTCTTCTGAACATTTTACATTGTTTTATAAATTGCTGTCGGCAAATATTTAGCACAACTTAATGAGATGTTTTTTTCATATTCTGATATATAGAGATTTGTTTCTACCATATATAAAAATGGCATCTAGATTGGTAGTTTTGATGCCTAGAAATTTATTGCACAGATCTTTATGGCATTTATATATAAACTCTTATTACTACAAGAGCAAAAACTAAGTTTTTAAAGAAAAGGGAAAACTATATTTAACTGCGACATAAAAATATGCTTTGGGGACTTTTTATTTTATTTTCTTATCTGAGCTTCAATGGCATCAATTATTTCAGAAAATACAAGTTTATAAATTTTGAACAATCCATCATAGTACTGAGTTACTTCAAAATAATTAAGTTCCTTTTCCCTCTTTGAAGCCTTGGAAAAAACGAATTACATTTTTCAATTCTTTTTCAAAAAGTTATATTTTGGTGGATGATGAATTTCATTTACTCCATGAAAGATTGGAATTTAAGATAAAAAAATAAATGAATAAAATTTTATAAAAACGCATGTGGAGCAAAAATATAGAGAAGGAATTATTTTTTTTATTACCAAAATTAATTTCGTCTGAGTAAGTCCATACAACAGATATTTAAAACAAATTTTAAGAGAGTTACTAAAAATTTCAAGAAATTGCTACTTGCTCAATTGCAAACGATTCAAAACAAAGTCGAGTATCAAACTGCACGATTAACACTGAAAGTAATACCAGACCAACCCTTAATCGAATTAAAAACGTCAGGATGTAATTTCGTTAGTCTGTTCGGAAAGAGATTTCATTTAAAAATCACGAGAGCCGGCAAAGAACCGGCGAACTTACAGAAGAATGATCAAATGTAATAAAACGTATGAACTAATCAACAAAATGTACATACCAGATAAACATTCGGAAAAAATCAAATTTATAATAAATATCTCTTTATATTTCAAATATAAAGTTGATACTCCGAGTGCAAGATCGAACTTTTAAGGGAAATGTGTAAAAAGATGAAAAAGTTCTCACACTTCTTGTATTTTCGAAAACAAGTATTCAAAAACACTTGGCCTCCGGTGATTTAAATTTATTTTAAAGCCAAAATTGCATCACATAATACACACTAATGAAACGTAAGCTCAGTAATAAACGAAAGAAGATACACAAACTAGCTTCCTTCGCACAACTCAACATTCTGAAACGTGACTTGGCAACTTCCGGTTGGTTAAAGCAAAACTGTGCTGATGATGATGAAAAAAATTTCCTAAATTTTTAAAAATCCTTCAGTTTTTATTCGCATTACGGATTTTAACTTTCTGGTGAATGGATTTCCTTTGAAAATCAATAAATGGAGGACAAACAAGAAATCTATTTTGGTTTTGGGTGCTCAGATGTCCTTACTACATTATCTTGATTTTTAGAAGTTTATTCTGACTCTTTTGTTTTTAAATCAATATTTTTCTCCTGGTCCAGTTAAAAGCATGATCTTCCAGTAAAAAAGTCTCAAAGTATTGTGAAAAAGTTTTCTGTTTGATACTCACAGATCCAACTTTAACCGATATTGGCCAATCTTTTTTTCAATATTGGCCGAAAATGCGTTCAGCACCGACCAATGCACCAAACCAGGATTGCTCAATGTGAGTACGAGTATCTCAATGTTGAAAGTAGTTTGCCGCTTTATTTCGACACACCCGATTAGGTATTGGAGAATCTTCAAAATGTTTCGCTCTTAACATTGGCCAATACTGTTCTGCTTTTGAATAGTCATTTTTTCTTTAAAATTCTACTGTGTGTACTTTTTATATTTAAATTTTTTTATATAAATTATTGAATATCTAAGAAATTTGTTCTAATATTAGAAATTATAGTCCAAGGTTTGCATGAAAGTAAAAATTTTATAAGTAAATATTTTCTGCGTGTTAGTCTATATTTCTGTCTGCTCTGCATTAATTATGGAGGCCCCTTCATGCTTCTAGCCTCTTTCATGTAGTCTTGGGGTTCCCAAACTTTTTTGGTGGAAATTTACGAATTCTTAATTAGTGAATTTGAAGAGTTTTTTAAATGATAAATTTTTCTCCAATTATTTGTCGTAATGTGTTCACCGGCATCCAAAGAAAAATTAATTAGTTTGATGATGCAGTGTAGATGTATTGTTAACGAATATTCTTCTGTGGTTGCTTTCCCAGTGAAATAAAATTGTGACGTATCTGAGCACACAATTTAAAACTGTAGGATATACATTCACACACTCCAGGGTCCCCCGTACCTACCACGTTTCGTGGTTTAACCGGGATAGGGCCCTGAATAGCGCTCTGTTCTTTTTGAACCAGAATCAAAGGTCGAGCAAACCCTTGGCCCAGCAACCCCAGAGCCCAGAGGTATCGTTTCACTTGGAGGACTTTGTGACCACGACATTTTTAACCTCCCCCAGCCACCATTAATCAAGACGGTGGATTTTTGATCGGCTGGGGATCGAACCCGGCTCCCTTTGGTCAAGAGTCCGACGCCTTACCGATCGGGCTACCACGGCCACACTGTAGGGTATAAAAACCATGTACAGAGGGAAGATGAAATTTTTGCTTGGATAATGCCTTTTGCTTTCAATCTTGTGTCCATAACAGTAAGAGGTTAACTTTTTTCATTTATTTATCTGCAAATTTTCATGATAGCCAATGTTTAAGATTGATATTAATTAATGATTAACGGATGATGCACACGTATGGGCAGCGAATGTTAGCGCTCCGTGTATGTTCGTATTTTCCCTTGCTATGGTAGCTATTTAAAATTTCTTTTTTGTTAAAAATAGTAAGAAGTTTTATCTATTTATATTTGCAGAATTTTTTCGAACCTCTGTAAAACAAACACTAAAAACCTTTAAAATCCATTTGTTTTAACTGTTGTTCTTATGTGGCGAACAATAAACAAAAAATAGAAGGACGGAGATCAGAAATGCAGTCAATTTGGGCAGTACTTAGTTTTAAGCCTGTTCAAATTAACGAGGTTCAATTGTAACTGCAAATAATCTCCTCTCTGTCTCCCAATCAAACATCTTTTTTCATTTAACAAGAGCAAAACTTTTCCATGATTATATGCAGGAATTCTCGAGTTTTTCGACTGACTTTATAAGTAAAATTAAAGGTAATGGTAAAGTTACAGTTCTAAAAAGCATCACTCAGTAGTTACATAGATTCGGTTGTGCCCCCACCTTCCTATAAAAGAAAAAATCTGGTATGGACCCCACACTACTTCCTTTTACGTATAAATTTCTTAGTAGTTGCCTTAAGTGTTAAAAAAAGTAGTTGGAGTGAGTAAGGTAACAATTCAAATATTTACTCCCCTAATCTACCACGAAACAATGCAAAAAATATTTCACAATGGTTATTTTTCTAAATATTGCTGATTTTATTATCATTTAGTGAATTTTTCGCAAAATATCGCCAATACCGCCAAGTTGAACCCAAATTCAAAAAATATTTTTTTCGCCAAATTTGTCGCCAAGTTGGCGTCAAACACTTGGCGACCAAAAGCTTGGCGACATGTCGCCAAGTGGTGGCGCCAATTCATATCACTTGAGTCTGTATTGAAATTAACATTGATTTACCCCAAAAAAGGGGTAAAAGACCCCTTTGGGAACATTCGAATGCAATCACAAGGGGAGGTGCACAACTAGACCCCCCTCAGAGCCTACATACCAAGCTAGAAGTTTCTACGGCATATAGTTTTTGAGTTATGCGAGCCACATCCGCACATACATTCGCACATACGTACACACAGACGTCACGAGAAAACTCGTCGTAATTTACTCGGGGGTGGTCGAAATTGATTTTTCGGCTGTTTGTATGTTGTTAGGTACATATGCACGTGCTGACAGGTTGAAAAAACTACGCGACATTCATTCAGGGGTGAGCAAAGTCAAAATTTAGACCGAAATTTGAGTGAATTTTTTTTCGTGATCACAATACTTCCTTTACTACGTAAAAGGAAGTAAAAATTAGTTCTCCTTTGTAGCTCATAGTGCTATTTTCCTGGATCATGTGCCCTCTAACCTCTTGCATCCTCCTCGCCGGGAAGGGGTTGTGGGGGTGCTATGTATCACCCATAGCCTGTGGTTTTTTTTTTTTTGGTTTTCAAACTGTCAAGAAATTTTTCACATTTATACTTCCCTTGATTTTGCTCAATTGCAGTAAATACAGTCGAGTTCTGAAAACTTGGTCTAATGTAGACTGAATGATCAGGTTTGAAAAAGCTGGGTTCTCGGATTTTTTGCAGTACCTGGGGTTTGCGATTGCTAAGTTTTCAGGACTCGACAGTATCACTTTTACACACAAATAGTGCTCCTTCAAAGCATGTATTCCATAAAATTTTTAATTGTTTTCATAAATATTTGAAGAATTTGTATTTGAGAAATGATCTCAAAAAGATTATTTTTAGATAAAAAAGGGAGTTATCATAACACTTAAAAATATTAAAGTATCTTACTGCTTTAAAATTGTAAATATTATTCTGATTTCATTTCAACTTACCGTATTAGCCAGCATGCCGGAAAAGTGAGGTTCCGGTCTGCCGGATAGTTTAAGGTTCATTTTGCAACAAAACAAAAATTAATTTCTCTCCTCAATTTCAAACGCAAAGCAAACTACTATAGGGAAAAATAATAATAAACGCCTTTCTCAAAAGCAAACCAATGAATTTCAGATCTCCAAGGCGAAATAAATCATGGTGCGTTATTTTACTACTATGTATTAACATTTTTACAAAGTTAAATCGTTTAATTGTATTAATAAAATGATCTATACTGCCGTGTTACAAAAGTGATATCTGCACTGAGCGGCAAATGCAGATATCACTTCTTAATGTTTTATGCTTCTACAATGGCACTTTTTTCGAAAATTTTATTTTAATATTTCCCGTTCACAAATGACCATAAAACATGTATTTAGATAATATATGTTGAAAAAAATTATACTTGGTGACAATAATTCAATTTTCATAAAAAGAGTAGATTAGATTTTTGTGCTTGGCACACTAGTACATAACTTATATTATTTTTAAAATTTTTAGTGTTCTTGGGATAGTATAATTTTTTTTTCCAACCTTGGTTTTTCCAGCATGGACGGAAAGGACTAGTTATGGATTATAGAAAATCTGTTGACCCTCGAATTTTGGGGCATGCCGGCTAATACGGGGAAATACAGTATTTATTAACTCTATTTCAATGTAGAAAGAGAATTACAGTCAAACCTTGTTAAAACGAACTCTAAGCCCACATTGAGCTCTAATACTAAAGAAGAGTCAACTTAGCGTTCCGTTTTTTCCCCAAGTGAATATGGCAAAAGAATTGCTCTTTTCACACTTAAACTCAAGTTTTATTCTGTAAAGCGTTTTGTTGTGCATTTTTCGAGTCCTTGATCTACTCGGTTAGGGCTGTCAAAAGAGGCGTTATTTCCCCATTGAACAACATGTTTTATTGCGCTAAACATTCTGCTACACTCATTGGGAACTTAAGACGATGAGCTGAAGAACAGGAAGGAATTTCTTAATGAACGTACACCATCGCCACATGCCATTCACTTTTCCAGGGGCTCAAAAGGCTCACACCAAATGTAAATTTCGTCAAAAACCAACATAAATCACGCCCACTTATATAAAAATACTTACATTTCTGAAAGCCGGAGTGGGGGGGGGGGTATTAGTCCCCCCAAACCCCCTTTAATTACAGGCCTGCCACATGCATGTCATTTTTTTTTTTTTTTTTTGACAAATTCTGTGTGAGGCGGGGGGAGGGGTCTTGGCACTTCTCCCTCTTTCCCCAATTTAATTGGTTTATCAGTTTAAATGTCTTAGCGACTGGGTTACTATGGCCTTGATTACGGTATGGTACTGGGAGGAGGGGTCTCTAGTATCATCCACCGGAGGTACTAGATGCCAGTGACTTACCAGAGGGCTTTCGGACCCGCAAAATTTAAGAGCATGTTCTGGGTTGGCTTATATGATTTATTTCAGCACTGGGGTTTTTTTTCTTACTTTATTTTTATACTTAACTGAATATAAAAAGCTGAAAAAAAATTCTTTAAATTGTTGTTAACTTTTTCTCTTTTTTTTGACAAATTTTAATTTGAAAGTTAACAAAAAAGGCTTGATAAATAAGCAAATTTATCAAGAAAGCAGCAACATGCTATATGAGTTTTTTAATTATGCACTATGTTTTTATGTTTTGCAAAGTGAAGCAAACTGACCATAGGCGGTTGCTGGTATAGAAAGGGAAAAAGCTTAAGAAGGCGAACCATCTGGTCACTGTATTCAGCTAGTTATTAATGAAATAATGTGTACTACCAAGTAAAATGTTCGCAAGCAATGTGTATTGCTATGCAATACGTTTTAGCTTTTAAATGTAAAAAAAAAGGATTAAGATTAATTGCTTCTGTGCCTTATAATTATTTTTTTTTCTTGTATTTATGTGATGTTAAACAAAGTTTAATAAATGACATAATTTGCTTCACTATAAACTATTTCTCTTATATATTTATTCTTTAAAATGTTCATTTATTTTTAAGATTAGAATAAGTTTTTGAATTATATTACTTCCAATTATAATTTGAAAAGTGTTAACAATTGCTGAATAAAAATTATTTTTTTCATGAATAATATTGTTTAGTTTCTTTCACAAAATTTTATTTACATTTATTTAGAAATGAAATTCCATGGATTTTTCTTTGCTTATAATATGTTTGGAAAAGTTTTCATCTCATAACCATGTCTTTTCCCTTCATTGTGTAATAATCGTTATATGCTATGTGGGAAAAAGAATTCTATTCACAATATAGAGACATTCATATGGAGATTTTTGAGCAGGTTTGAGAAAATACTATGCAGCAGGCCTGTCATTTTTAAATTTTCCAGGCTGGGTTAAGGGTTTGTACCTTGTGCATTTTACAGGAACAAGACGTCGAAATACATGAAAAATGCATATTTACATTATAATTTTAAAATCCAAGGGTCTTAATTGACTCTGATCTCCCAATTGACAGGCATGCTGCGGAGATACTTTTGTTAAAAGATTTTAAAATTTCCTGAATTTTTACTGCTGAAAACAATGGAAATGTTTTGAAACAGTTCGAAGCATTACTCAGCTGGAAACTCTAAATAGAAATGATTAAGGGAGCCAGACGTTTTAATGTTGCATTTAATGTCATCTACATGGTGAAAAGTCAAGTATTAAAATGTAAATTTGGCAAAATAATAACAAAAGGATGAACCCTATCCAATTTTTAGCCAATATTGTGAGCTAATATGTAGCCAAGACACTGCCAACATTGGGAGCTATTATTCAGCCAAGGCAATACCAATATTGGGAATCACTATCTAGCCAATGTGATGCCAATATTGGCTTTAGATCGGCATGCAATAATGGCTCAAGATTGGGATTGCAATAATGGCGGATATTGTCAAAATGTATCCCCTCCAAAATGTATCCCCTTTAGCCAATATTGGGTGCCAAGCTTAACCCATCTTTCAGCCAACATTTTACAATATTGCGCCAAGATTCGATGCTGCTTGGGTTCACTGCCCTCGATTCGCCTCACCAAATCATTAACGATATATTTGATTGAAGAACTGAGGCCGTACATTGAAACAAGGTCCACGAGGAAGGATGCAATCACGGCAGAAATGAAAGTAAGTGTACGTTTTATTAACGTTAATACCTTGTTTAAAAGTGCCTTTTAAAACTCTTTATGTCTGAACTGTTTTTTGTTGCTTTTATAGCAATTGTATTTTATATATACTTAAAATACAACTCTCAGACAACACCAAATATCTCTAAGATATCCAAATAGGTCCATCATATATCCAGACGTCTCTTGGATTTACCACTCAACTGATAATCCAGATACGTCTATGGCAGGGATTCAAGTGAAACAGGCCATCGCAAATTACAATTGCTACTGGAAATGAATTACATTAGAACGTTTCTTGATAAAAACATCGTGACGTCAGCGTGACGTTTGCCTATGAAAAACGAGCTAGATAAAACGTCACAGCCTACTTGGCGAATAAGAGGAGATCGCTGAGTGCTTGTGTGCTCTTATTGGCTCCACCCGTAGTGACGTCATGCCAAGTTAAGTTGATGATAATGTAATTCACTTCCAGTAGCGATTGCAATTCGAAGCGATCGCAGTGCTGTTTCACGTTGCATCTCCCTGGCTAGATCATGGGATATGGATTTGACATATTGGTCGTGGATATCCATTCGGGTAACGTTGAGTTTTGGATATGGATATTTGGATAGGCGACACGGTGTCCATCCAGATTATGGATATGGATATTTAGATCGCGTATAGATATCCAGATAGTTACATGTTTTAGATATAGATATTTGGATAGCTTTTGGATGACTGTGCGTAATCTCGTTTGTTGCATTATAAATGTCCATGAATGTCTACTTTAAGGATATCTTGAAGTCATTTAACTTTTAGATATGGCTTGATTTATTTATATTATGCCTGTGAGGAAAAAGTCTTTTAATTAAAAAGTTTATTGATTTAAAGTGAGTTTTATTTTTTTCGATTCATTTTTTTTTCAAAATGTGTGGTGAGAAAACTTTAACTTCTTCTCAACTTTGTTGATTTCCAAAGTTACGATACGGCGCTGCGATTCAAGCTTGCTCAAAATTAGTCAATTTTGTTGTGTTTCATATTCTTCGCTGTGATTGCAATGACAATGTAAGTTACCTTTCTTATTAAGTGCTTTAGATGTAATTGATAACTTTTTTTTTTTGAATATTTCTTATAGTAAAAGTTTTGTTACTGCGTTATCTGCAGCTCGTTCGTTTGACTGGAATAGCGGTGAAATTTCACCGTTGCTTCTGTGTTAGAAGTTTTACAAATCTGTTTGGTAATTGAGCTGTTTTGAAAGTTTATCGACTGTTTTTTGTTTGTTTCCGCTGAATAATTTTAAACTCGGCGATTATTTTTGACATATAAGAATCTTCTTAGAACTACAAGTTTAACCCTAACTTCTAGAACGTTGATTTCTGTTCCTGTATGTTCGGTCTGCATTTCGTCAATTAGCTTATTTCTAGTCTAGAAATCAGCTAGTTATCCAAACTTTAAAACGTTTGATGTTCATGAATTAACAATTTGGTCATTAATTTTAAGCATGCTTTCCTCTAAAGAAATCCATTCAGTTTGTATAACTTTTGACCTGTAAATGTGTCTTGAAAATGTGTTTGCACGAAAATGATAGTGATTGCATTTTATTCTTTCCCTTATGAATATTTGAATAAAAAGATCCAATATTGAGTCTTCTACTTGTGATGATGTATTACTTAGCAGCATTTTCATTGGTGAGATATGCCCTATTATTAATCATTTCTTGTAATACAGTAGAAAATGCTATGTTTGAAATGTTGTTTTTTTACGTTTCTGTTACGTTTGAAAACTTCTTGATGCTGTACATTTTGCAATATTGGTATATGAATTCAGACAATACACATAACATTTTAAACCCGTTTCAAATTTTTGAAAATCCATTGTATATTTGATGTGTAGTTGCCCTAATATCGTACGGAGTAGAATTTACGCCAAGTATTGAATATCAGCCATGTTTAAAACCATTGTGAAAACACGTGAATTACTAAGTATATAGATTACTATGTTCCTTCTCTGAAGTTGTTTGCAGTATCCTGTGTCGGACAAGCATAAGCATGTAAGCAGGCTTGGAGTCAATTATGAAAAAATGTAATCGATTACGATTACGATTACAAACATAAAAAATTGGAGATTACAATTACGATTACGATTACAGTCGTCTGTGAAATCGCTATTACGATTACAGCAACGATTAGATTACGTTAAAAAATGTAATCGATTACGATTATCATGTGCCGATTACGATTTCGATTACGCGATTACAGGTTGGTGAGGAATGTACCAGGTGTGTAAGTATGGAAACCCGGAATTTTTTCTACAGGAAAAAAACACGTTTATTGTAATGATATGATACAAAGTACCTTATTCAAAGTATTGTCCGTCGCTATCTATTCATTTTTGCCATCTTTCTGGCAATTTGTGGATTCCGCGCCATAAGAACTGTTGATCTTTTGAGGCAAACCAGTCATCGAGCCATTTTCGTACAGCTTCGTAAGAAGTCAAGCGCTGCTCAGCAAGTGCGTGTCCCATCGATGCAAACAAGTAATAATCGGATGGGGCAAGGTCCGGTGAGTAAGCCGCATGCAAAAGAATCTCCCAACGGAATGACTCTATCGTTTCCTGGACCCGTTTTGCTTTGTGTGCGTCGTCATGTAGCAAAATCACCTTGTGTTGTCTTTGTTGGTATTTTGGTCGTTTTGCACTCAAAGCTCGATTCAAATTGGTCATTTGTTGTCGGTAGCGTTCAGTATTGACAGTTTCCCCAGGTCTTCGTCCAACCAGGCTTGCAGGTCAGCGTCTTCTAACTTTTTCGATGGTCTTCCACGTTCTTCGTTCCTCACGTCAAAATCGTCACTTCTGAACCGTTTGAACCACTCTAAATACTGTGTCTTACCGAGAGCATGCTCACCATACGCCTCCACAAGCGTTCGATGCGATTCGGCTGCGGTTTTCTACAGATGAAAACAGAAAACTAGTGATGTCCGCAAATCATAATTTGTTGGCACAAAACTCGGACATGTTTATCCCTAAATAAACTAATGCTTCTGAATGAAAAACTCGTGTTTATTTGTGCCATTGGAAAATCTTTTGCCGGGTGGACCGCTGGACGTGATGAGTCCGGTAAACTACATCGACATCTAGCGCCACTTATGGGAAATTTCCGGTTTCATTACTTACACACCTGGTATTATATACACACAGTCGACCGCTCGATATAACGACCCGTCTCTGTCCTACAGAAAAACGGTCTTTATAACGAGTGGTCGCTGTAAGAGGTAGAATATAGAGTATATTGGCATTACAGTTGGGGGTTTTCTCCCCGGTCGTTTATATTGGGATGGTTCTTTATAAACGTGTGGTCGTTATAACGAGCGTCCGACTGTATAGATTATTACGTAATATTCATTCACGACAACAGCGTTATAGATGAAAAATTATGATTTTTGATTATCTAATATAGAGATGAATGAAATGATCATTGCAACTAATATGTTCTATTAACGTAAGGATTTTTTGTTATTTAATTTAATTTAATTATTTATTTATTTTATTTTTTGAATTCTGACGTTGCTGCAGTAAAGGAGCAATAAATTAAATAAAAACACATCCAAATTAATGTGAACCATTTGAAGTGCACTTAAATACAGCACAACTTTTATCCATATGTCGTATATAGGTGATTAGATAGAGGTACATCCACTAGTGGATTAATTTCTGGACGCTTTTTAATTTTTTAAAGATTTCACCATTAAATATTGCATAATGAGTTATAAGATTTAGTTATTTTACTTAAATCATTTATTTATTACTTCTCTAATGAAGAAATTCAAACTACATTACATAAGCAGCTCTTGCCTTAAGCTTTTCAGCTGTAAAAAGAAGTTTCTTTAGGATTTGAAAAACAAATGATACATATTTTTTACATAACAACATTGATACTGATAAGTATGTGGTTTAATACTATTAACTTCACTTTTACACTAAAAAAGCAATGCAATACCCATATTTTATAGTACTACTTTAATAAGAATCGGTTTTTTTACTAAATGAAAATTTCATTACTGTTAAAAACTAATGACATAAACGTAAGAAGACGGTTCATTTCTAAAAATGTTGTCTGTAACAGAAAAAGAAAAATGTTTAGAACGAAGTGTTAATGCAACTTCAAAAAATGAAGTTTCGGCATGAAGCAAACTTTTACCAACACCAAAAAACATACATATGGACGATTCTCTGTGGAACTCGTAATTAGTTTGTTTGGACCCGATTATTTAAAAAATAATAAAGTGTAATAAAGTAATTATCGCTCTTAATTACAAGTAAAAGCATTAATACTTTGTGGTTACAATTTGTATTTAGAGCGATAACAATTTTAATTTTTTTTTTCCTATAAATTTATCTTAAGCACCAAAAAACACAGTCCCCTGGCTGTCCCAATCCTATAGTTGAACACTTAAAGGCGGTATTTCAAAAAACCTATTACGGCTACATAAATTTGGCAATTAATATCTAAAATTAGAATAATGCAATTATATCTTTTTTATAAAATAAGGTCTAAATATGTATTTAATTACGTTAATATAGTATACCAAAACCTGTCCGGAGCTTTTTCAAACAGTCCCCTGCCACAAATTCAAAGCTGCAATAGAAAAAAACCGTTAATCTTGAAAATGTTTTTTGGCATGAAGTTTAAAGTAATCAGTGTGAATTTGCGGAAATAGCTGAGAACAATGTTGAAACGCCACGTTGTTTAGTTTCCAAGCCACATTTGTCATGAAAGTATGCATCTGGGTCGTTGCGAAAAGTCCTCTGTGAAGTAATTTTATTAATGTTCATTAGTTTAATTATGAAACATATTAATTGTTATGTCCACAATTTGTACCCAAATTTACAAGTAGCTTCATAACTAATTATGTTCGAATTATTTTGCAGATATTACGCATCAAAGTGCAAATAAACAGTTCCCTGCCTAGTTATAAACTAGGCAGGGGACTTACCCCCTATCATGATTTATCAGAAAAACACAAACTTCAATTGGCCCTCTTTCGAACCAAAGTTATAGATTCATTTTCTGAGCAATTTTGTAATAATTATACGACCCTTTCAAAAACACATGCCCGGACATATGCTGTATGGAAAATGACGAGTTTGCAGAGAATCGCCTATATATTATATTTCTATGTATTAATCTCCAACTCCATTAATAGTTAAAATGTATACAATCAAACAATTCTTGAAATAATATGATTAGAAAATGGTTAGCAAGTTTTGATTTGATTTCTTGACATCAAGTTTCTTTTTTTTTTTTGCTTGTATGATCATTTTATAACAATATTTTATGTCAGATTTTTTAAGGTATACTGCTGTTATTGCTACTAGAAACATGAAACTAAAACAATAAACACAAATACAAAAGTATATTAAAATTATTCTAAGCATAAAAAGATAATTAATATTTAAAAATAAATTATTGATTTCAATCATACAAATAACCAAATGTTTTAAAAATCTAGAAACACACAACTTTTTCTTCTTTATATACTTCTTAATTAAAAATAGTATCGGCATTAAAATACAAAGCATAAATTTAAGGTACCTGAATTTGAAAAAAAAAAAAAAAAAGCACCGAAAGGTATATAACAGTGAACAGAATCGCAACCGTTATAACGATGGTTACGACAGAATCCAGTCGAACTGAAAGCATGTGTTATTATTTTGACACCACTGTTCTATTCCGAGGTGGTCGGGGCCATAGTTCTCTAGCCCTGGAGGCAACGACGACTTCGCTTGTTGCTGTCACTGACAGCTGATGAAAGGGAAAATTGCTGACCCATCCTAAAAATCAAGGGGAGACGTTTTTGTGATAGGCGCCTGAAGGTTGAAAAACACATAGGGCTCAGTTTTATTACCCTCATTTACAAACAGCCCGTAACAATCACTGAACAGCTCTCAAGTTTTTCGGAAGCTTGTATTGAACTCTTATCTCTTCACAGCATTGTAGAAACGTAACTTAGAAGCTTTTTAACTTTCAGCAAGTCGGGATTACACGATTACAAGGTTAAATTACGATTATTCAAACTTAGATTACAATTACGATTACGCAAGAAATACTTGATTAAAATTACGATTACACGATTACGAGTGCTCCATTTTCAGATTATGATTTTGATTATGATTACAAAAAAATGTAATCCGATTACACAGATTACGATTACGTAATCGACGATTACTCCAAGCCTGCATGTAAGTATATGGCTCATAATTTAGTCGTTATAACTAACAAACTACCAAACATTTAGTTCTTATCCGACATAAACGGAAAACGCAGAGAAAGAATATGGAAAGAACATTCTGGAGAAACTTTTTATAATTGATGGAGTTTCTCTTTTATGTTTCTTCTCTGTGAAGTCGACTTCTTTTAACAACGCCCAAGCATTTAAGGTGAGTATATTTTATAATTTATAAGTAGATTTTATTCTAAAGTGTTTGAATTGTTAGTACTTATGCTGGAAAAGAGCTTAATAACAGTTTTACTAATGCATCTGAATTTGGTTATTGCTGTAATTGTCTTGATTTTTGTACAGTCAAACCTGCTTATTGGAATATTGGGGAAAAGAATATCCCGCGTATTCAATAATACTATAATGTTGCAAAGCACCTAACTGCTGATATGTGTTGTTTCGATCCTGTAATGTGGAATATCCCGTTATTAAAATAATTTTACATGGCAAATTAACTGGCTACTCCATTAAGTAGACTCGACTGTACTTCAACTTTTTATGATGTAATTTGAATTCTAAATCTGTGCATTAAAATAATGCTTTATTTATTATTTATTAGGTTGATATCAGAAAAATTACAAGTGTTTGTATTATTAATAAATGTATTGCTATATTTATTTATGTTTGCCACTCCGTTTTAGTTAGAACTAAGGATGATCGAAAGTTCTTCGCTCATCACAACAGATTTGGACATGAAAGTTGTTGATAAAAATTTGTTGAAGTACATCAAAGTTCCACATGTTTAAAAAAAAAACAAAATCTTTTCGACACTCACTTTTTAGAAGATTCGCACCTATGATATGTAGTAATAGCTATTACTTTATTACACGTCTAATACTCCTCTGTTTTTTTTTTTTTTTTTTTCAATTGTTTGGTGAGAAAAACTAGTTTAGTTATTGCCTTTTGTTTAAACTAGCCCTGAGCAGAATGTTTTGCAGTGTTCTGCAATATACTTCATTCATCGAAAATGCTCTGCACGAAATATTAGTTTCGTATGAGCTTGTGATTTACACACGTAATTATAATGTACAGCATATAACATCTGATGTCAATTGCATCCGACTTCGTTTGAAAAAAGAAAGAATTTAACCCTTATTTTTCAAGCAATATTCCAAGCTCTTTTCATCTATGTTATGTCAATAATAATTTTTTTTTCTTGCATTTATTCTTTAAAGCTGTTAGTGCTGTCCACACTGAGGGGAGAGTGCAGTGTGATGTGACAAGTGCAGCACACTGCACTCCTCCTCTTCGCAAACTCTAAAATTTTTCTTTTAGATCATAGATATGTCTGGGGGCATTTTTTTCTATCTATGCCACCGTGACCCTCTATGTGACGTAGAGCACTGTATTAAATATATTCTAGAATATTATTAGTTTATATAGTTGAAAAATTATTTCAGCAATTTTAATTCAATATTCAATTAAGTTTTTACGTTTGTTGCTGTGACAATGAGTACATAATCTTACTACTATTATATATGCGACAGTTTGTATGGATGGATGTATGGATGTATGGATGTCCTCTTTCACGCAAAAACTACAGAATGGATTTTAATGAAACTTTCACCATAATGTAGCTTATACATCAGAACAACACATAGGCTATAATTTATAATGATATTCGAAAAAGTTAGATTGGTAGCGCTTTTTCATTCCAATTTAAGGTACATTTTTCGCACAAATCCGCGAAGGCTTCCAACAAACTAATTCAGTATTTAGTGTATCATCTCAACTCCCTGTCGATAGCTAGAATTGCATGTATCATTTCCACTTTTCGCATTAAATGTTCAAGGCTTTTCTCAAGTCAAATCTGTTAGAAAATAGGCCCTATTTTGTTCTTGGAGCAATTTCCTAAAAAGCTAGAACGTTTTAAAAAATATTTGAACCTACTTTTATGCTTTCCTGCCATGTCCCATCTTGTTTATCCGGCGTGCGAAATATCCCCCTTAAAGTTCCAATTGTAAACTATGTGTGTATTTGACCGTCAACACCTACGAAGTGACATGACGAGCTAAAGTGTTGAGTAACTTTTTGGCTGAATTAAAATGAAAACAATACCGAAAATATTTCAACAGTTCAAGCTCAAGTGTTGAGTTGTTTTTTCCGGATTGGTATTTGTCAATGTTAGCTATGCTAATGAGGTGTACGTCATGGTCGCTACGTAGGGTTGACTGTAACCATAAATACGTGTTCCATGCATTTCACTGGGCTTCTTATCATTTTTACTGTCACTGCAGTTAGACGGTGGATGCTGTGATTGCATCGGGGAGTTTGAAATGCTCCATATTTGATTTAGTTTTCCACTCAGAGGAAGTGGATAGAAGTTTAATCATGTAAAAAGTTTTTTCGTTTACCCTGCCATAAGGGGCAGGGGTGTTCCTGGAGTTCGACCCTGTTTTTTAAAGTTTTAAAACCATGTGCTTCGGTTGAAGCTTGGTGATGTTCATCCATTTTGATGCGAGGCTTAGGCCTACTACGATGTGATCCTGAGGCGTACTTGCGCGGCCATGAGGCGGCCGGATCCTGTGTCGTCTGACTGAGGCTCGGCCATGCGGCGGCCTGATGTTCTTCCGAAGGGTTCTTCAAGAACGGATGGTGCCTGTTTTTCTTGGATGGATAGCTGGTGGTGACCCTGCTGTGTTCACTTCGTCCACTAAAATCGTCGACAAGTGTTTGTGATTCTGCAGAAGGGAATCATCATTTTGATGCCTATTTTCTGTGAATGATTTTCCCCGTGGTATGAACTTTCCTGTTATTTTACCGGGACATTATCTTCTTCATGGCATCTTTTCCAAGGGTGGACTTATCATGTCAGTGAACTCTCTTTTTGGAACTGGAACGATTTTTTCCTGGAATTTGAATGTATTTGGGGGGTTTTTATTGTCAAAATTGTTTTGGGTGTATCAAATTATTTAATATTTTATATTTACTGTTTACATTTGTTCGAATAAATTGTTATTTATTTTTAAAATGAATTTCATGTATTCTTTTCTCCCAAGCAGAACCATTCCACATTTTTTGTTGGTCGGAGGTGGTGGCCCGGTCTTGGTTTATTTTTACCGATTCCGGGTCGTCGCCGTTCCAGCCGGCCAACAAAATCAAAAAGTAATTTTTTTTCCAGCTTCATTTTAAATATCCGGGCTTTTACTTAGATATTGGAAACGCTCGCGCGCTCGCTATCTAACAAGCTTTTGCCATGATTTGTATTTTAAAACATTTTGTAATCTTGGTTGTAAGTTTTCGCGAGTTGTGTAAATATGTGTTTTAGAGTATCGGTAATGTAATCGCTTGAAGAGATTGGCAACTAATAAATGGATTAAGTTCATAATTGGGCAGTTAGTATCTAGTTGAACAAGAGTTTTGCCAAATTTGTTGCAAGAAGATTTTAATAACTGAGATTCTCAGCGATTTTTTGAACTGACACCAGTTTTTGTGACAAACACTTCATAATAGTACTTTTGTAAGAAAATAGTACTTCACTTCTTACACGACGTAACCAAAATAAAACTATTATTGTCTGATATTCATCGACTGCGGCAAAATCCTTATCATCGATAGAATACTCCCACATTTGAAAAAGTTCAGTTTTTTTTTTCTTTTGTTCCCCGATTCCATATATTTGACCTTTTTAAAATTATGTCAAAACAAAAAGTAATCCGCATACTAAATTAATAAAGCCCTTAAACAAGACTAAAATTACCATTAATTTGCGTTTTTGCACAAATAATTGTCAAATGTTCCCATTAATTTTGAAATCATTTAGGACAAAAACTTTTAGCCTCATTTTATGGTCAGCAATAGTATCTCAGCATTTGATGACTATTTCTCTGACAAAAATTAGTGACATAATATTACTTAATGTATTTTCATAAATTAGGGAGGGGAGCAAAATTATCCTAGGTATAACAAAACAGTTACCGCAAATTTGGCGACATTTTAAAAATCGTCAAAGCTGTGTGTTTTGAGTTCTTTCAGTTCAGGAAAAAAAAAAACCAAAGGTGAGTATAAATTCTGTACCACAGAACCAGACTGACGTAAGTCCATTTTGGTAACTTTTCAGGAGAAGGGAAAAATGATTGTCGGATGCATGCAAAGGATGGGATTCGCGCTTTTTAATGTTGCTAAATAATTGGAAGGAATTTGCTTTATAGAATACCGTTCTCATGGGTTGATGCAAAATAAGGTTCTACATATGATTCATTAATAAAGTTAAAATCGCCATTTTTGGACTTACATCGTTCTGGTTCTGAGTTACAGAATAGTTTCTCAATATTATTACTGACCCAGGCAGCGCCGGGTATTTTTGCTAGTAAACTAATATACTTAAAATATAACTATTACTTTATTACACATCTAACACTCCTCTATTCCTTTACAGGTTCTATGTGCTTTAAATTTCTTCGCTGCTGGGAGCTACCAAAAAAAGGTGGGGAACGATGACTACATAAAAGTCCAGGGCCGTGCTTAGGGGGTGGCAAACTGTGCAACTGCACAGGGCCGCTAAAATATTTTGAAATTTGGGGCCGCTAAAATATTGCAAGAGAAAAAATATTTTTGTGAGCACGTGGAGAAAAAAACTTTGAAAAAAGAAACTTTTTCCCTCAAACTATTATTTTAAACTTTCAAAATATCTAAAATACAAACCGCTTTTGGCGGTGTGGCCAATTCTTCAATTAGTTTCTCGGCTAGAGGCAAACTTGTCTTTTGAAATAATTCAGCAAATATAAATCTTATTTTCTACTTCTACTCAGCAATGGAACATTCTAAAGCGGTACGATAAAACTGTTGCTATTGATTTATGACAAATTAGTTGAGATATCGGAAATGCAACGGGGTCAAAATGCAAAACTAAGTTTCAAATTTCTCACTTCTTTATGTATATTGCTTGTTCAAATTTCGTTAGGAAAGCAAAGCAAAATTCTACTATAAATTTAAATACTGCTGCTCAGTTAATATAGAAACTTATTTTTTCAGAAAAGTTGAAAAACACTGACTTTAAAATTCTCAAGAGCGTATCTAAAAATGTCTCAAGGTAGGGGCGATTTTTTTTAATATTACTTACCCTTTACTACATACCGTAGTTTAGATGTGTTGACTACAAAATTTCAGTCTTTTAATTCCGAAAGATTTCCGGAGTTAAACCCCTGAGTCATAGTCTCTCTTAATATCATCGAAGTCATCTAAAAATACCGTTTTTGTTTTTTCCCTTCTAAACTTCAATGCCGAAAAATTGTAGGGAGAGAATTCTCCGGGTTGCATTGGCGGATTTAGGTCGCTAATTATGGGGGTGCAACCATACCAGCAGGGCTTGAAAATTATATTGCCCGACATGCCCGGGGCATAATTTCTGATCGGGCATGAATCTTCAACCCTTACATGCCCATCTGGCCATGTAATTTTACGATCAAATATTTCTTACCTTAACTTTATTATTTCGTATTTTGAAAAAAAATTACAAAAAATGTTAAGATTAAAATAATTCTTAATTCAGATACAAAACTGATAATTTAATATTTTGTCTGATTAACATGTTGACTGCCCAAGTAGGAGATAATGATTATTTGTAGCATATCATTTTTGCTGACAGAATAGAATTTGAGTTAGCTTGTCTGTGATTTGCTGTTTTCCTCCAGATTAGAATTTGTCTTTTACAATGACATTAATATGGATATTTCATTTCTGAAGAGATGAAAGTAAAAGTTAATTGACAGGTACATTGTTTTTAGCCCAGCTCATATGCTACGTATGTTTTGTAGCTTGGCAATCAACGTCTTAACACTGTATGACAAATTCAAATGTTTATATTTATAAAATACAAAAATAAAACTGTGCATGTACAAATTTTATTCGGGCATGTACTTTTTAGACAAACATGCCCGGCAGGGCATGTAAAATTTTAAACATTTTTCGAGCCCTGATACCAGGATTTGGTGTGTGTGTGTGGGGGGGGGGGGGGCGTACAACTTTAATAGTCACGGTTGTTTTAAACTAAAATAATTTTTTATGATATACCGATAAATACCAAACTCCAGATTGTACCATAATCTTTACTTTACTAATAATATAAAGCTGTAGAGTTTGTTTGTTTGTTTGTTTGAACGCGCTAATCTCAGGAACTACTGGTTCGATTTGAAAAATTCTTTTTGTGTTGAATAATCCATTTATCCAGAAAGACTTTAGGCTATAGTTTGAAAAAATCCGATAAGTAATTTTTTTTATTCGAATTCAAGGCAATTTTCACATAAATTGCCGAATACTGGGGTAAAAAATTACTTGCACATATTAATATTATATATCGTTGGAAGCAGAAAAATTTTCTCCGTCATGAACTTTCTCCGTTTGAACTTTGAGTTCGAAAACCTTTTTTCTGATCAAATTATTAACGTTTTATTGCGTTGCTATGGCGACATCTTTTAAATTCATTGTTGGTGTCCTTTTCTTCATTTCGTTTCTTAAAAGCATTTTATTTTACTGCGTTTCTAGGCCCTCCTATGATGATTATAACAAGGCAAATAATGCGATTGTTCGTGTTTCATTTGAATTCCTGCCTACTTAATGACTTATATCTTTTTTCTGGTACCATTTTGAAAATGTGTTTCAAATTAAATTGTAATTCATGTTTTTAGCAGAGACTTTTTTTTGGCTGCGATCTAAATATTAAAACAACTTTTTTTGTTTAGAATTTTGCAATTAATGTTACAGGAAGAACGCGGTTTGGAAATAATTATTTTTGATAGGGAATTGTATTTGTCATTTAGGGAGAGTGTTAAGTATGTGCTACTTGACATTGTTTTTATTCCTGAGGAAGCATGTGCAAATAATGCGATTGACTTTTTGATGCGGGAAAGTTTTTTAAAGAGCCGCTTTAGCAGGGAGTAGTTTGTAGAAACTGTCCTCGCTAAAACTTTCCTCCTTCCTTTAAATGCGAGCCGCCTTGGCGGCGAGTAGTTTTCCGAAACTTTCTTTGCTACTTTAAAGGCGAGCCGCCTTGGCGGCAAGTAATTTGTTTAAACTTTCCTCACTACTTTAAAAGCAAGCCGCCCTGGCGCAAGTAGTTTTTTGGAACTTTCCTCGCACTTTGAAGGCGAGTCGTCTTAGCGGCGAGTAATTTGTCGAAACTTTTCTCGCTACTTTAAAGGCGAGCCGCCTTTACGGCGAGTAGTTTGTTTAAGCTTTCATCACTACTTTAAAGCCCGTGCAACGCCGGGCCCCACAGCTAGTTCTATAATATAGCAGTGAATAATAAATAATTTTAAAAATGTCTTTATTTGCATGCAATTATTTATTTATTTATTTCGTTTGTCGTTTCAAATGGATAAAAGACTAATTCTTAATAAGTGTACAGTCATATTGCTCATACATTGGGGATGTGTGGTGATACACTGGGTTTGTTGCAAGTACATTAACTTGTATTGTAGCTATAAAAAAATATTTTCCAAACAGCTGTTCTTGATAAATCACACTTAGTTTAAATTTTTTTCGAAAATTGATCCAAGAATGTTGGGGGTGCAGCATACTTCTTTGCATCCCCGTAAATCCGCCTATGCTCCTATGCTTGTGTATTTGCTATTTTGTAGATAGATTCTTTGAGCAGAACATTTTCAGACCAAAATATAAAATTTAAAAATTCACGCTTTATGCTCCTCCCCTGACTCATCATTTAGAGGAGGGCAGGGGGTCAGTTGCCCCCCCCCCTGACTTTAGGAAATCAATGCATTGTCATATAAGTGGGCATGGTTTTTGTCACATTTTGGTAAATTTTACATTGTATATGCTCTCTCCCCCCCCCCCCCCCCGTGGAAAATTTCGAAATGATGTCCCTGCTCCTCCCCCACCCATTACAAACCAGGTCTAGGGGGCAGAAAGCCCCTTAATTCCTATATTTGTGTATTTTCTATTTTGTAGTTTTAAATCATCTTTTTCTTTAAAATCTAAATCAATTTGATCGGAACCTTGTCCGATCAAATTGTAAAAATCAAAGATTCATGCTTCAAGCCCCCACTCGATTACAAATCAGATCTAGGGGCTCCTGTGTTTGTGTATTTGCTGCTTTGTAGTTTTAAATCATTTTAAATCCTTTGAGTAGAACATTTTCAGACCAAAATGTAAAATTTAAAGACTCACGCTTTAAGCCCCCCCCCTCCATTATATATTAGCTTTAGTGGGCTAAAGCCCCTTAATTCCTATGTTTGAGTATTTGCTATTTTATAGTTTTGAACAAATTTATCTTTTTTGACTGGAACCATTAAAAAAAAAAAAGATAAATTGTCATAAAGGGGGGGGGGGACAGTTGAAGCCCCCAAAGCCACCTACTGGGTGCGCACCTGGTTCTAGTTATAAAAAGTTTCTTCAGCCTTTTCAAGAGTCTGAAACCCAAAGAAAGCTTTGAGATAAAGGAATATTCTAGTAATAAGGCTTCGAGTTATCGAGACTTGACTGTATTAATGTAAGAATTCATGCATTCAAAATTTTTCGCTATTAAAAATTTTTTTTTTGCTTATTTGAATTAAATTACTAATCCACTATAATATTAAAGCAGTGAGTAACGGCCCCTAAGCAAGGGCTAAGGCAGGAACATACAATACACCGCCAACTCAGTTATTTCCATCCATGGACTGTAGTTTCGTGCTAGTTGTAACGTACCAAGTGCAGTCGCTCGCTAGTGTTCTCATTTCGCATTAGCTACTGTGGTGTTGTGGTGGATGTGTGTGTGTAAAAATATCGCAAAAATTGTACTCACATGATTCCTCGGGGCTGACATCAACATGGTAATCCATTGCGACTCACTTCCATTAGAAATGAAGCACGAGCACAAAACATAAACGAAAATGTGGTATCCATTTTATTAGCAATGTTCGCATATTATGGGAGACATTTTGCATCAAGTGTTAAGAACACTTGATGCGTCCACACACATCAAAAACTCAAGCTCAACTAACTAATCTCCTGAAATTTACCACGCTAGAAAAACAATGACAGTTGAAAAAGAATGTTCTCGAACATTCCAAAAGAAAAACCGTTATGCCTTGCACATATAAGATCAAAACAGTGGCAGTTAGACTTCGGTATAAAGTGGAACAAATTAGCGTGAACAGAAAAGCTATTTTTAGCCCAGCCAAGCATTTCTTTTTTTTAAACGGCAAGGAAAGTGAATAATTTGGAATCTTTTGTGATTTGCATTGCAAGATAAATAAAATCAAAGAAAGTGTGGGATGATTAATACCACAGCTACCAGTTTTTTTATGTTCTCTTTGCTCTGTAAGAGGATTTTTGCCTCCAACTCGGTTACTTTCCTATTCCATGCTGGTGAGTGCATAATAAGCACGAAACTGCAGTCCATGGATGGAAATAACCAAGTTGACGGTGTATTGCACACTCTAATATTATTTATTCCTTCTCTGTATGAGAAATGAGATTAACTAATAGATTTTCTTCTTCTATTAATATGAAAAATCTTTTCTTGTGCATTTACCTGGAAATTCTTTGTTTTTGCTAGGCAAAGGGACATTAAAAGAACACTACGAGAGAATAATTAAAGACGAAGGATTTTCCCATGTGGAGATATTGACTTTGTGGTTAGCAGCTGCGGATTATCCGACGTTTCTTGGTTTGTAAATATTGTGATTGAATTTTGAAATGAATGCTAAAGATTTGATATTTTGAGCATTAAAATTATTACTATACTTGTTTTCCTTTATTATGTACACCTACCCATTCATCAGTCATATGACTAATGTACTATCCTTTAGAATTTTCGGTAATTTGAATGATTAAGGTCGTGTAAAAGAGAACATAAAGAAAAAGACAACCACTTTTGTTAAGATCACAAGATTCACTAACTTTTCTTCTTGTTTATTATTTCTGTGTTAAATGTCTCTTATCACATATTTTATTAGTTTCACATATGGGTTTGTATGTATGGAATTCTGAATCTATATATATAAAAATGGATGTATGTATATCTCTACTAATAATAAAGCTGAAGGTTTGTCTTTCTTTCTGTCCTTCTGTCACGCGTGTAGCGCCAAAACCATTCAGTCGATTTTCATGCCACTTGGTACAAAATTAGTTTGTAGCATGTAGTTTTGCACCTTGAAGCGATTTTTCGAAAATCCCATTTCGTTCTTTTTCTATTCGAATTCTTAGCGGAAATTCGATAAAATAGGGAAGAAATATTTCACACACATTTTCAAGTCTTATGTCATTCGAAAGCTTGAAATTTTCTGCATAAAATGAAGTTTTTTCGAAGTTTCTACGATCATCAGGAGAGCTGTAACAATTGTTTTTAGAATCCCGGAATTCAAGGCTTACCTTCAGTAAAGCAAGCCAAACGATTCTAAAATGGTTTTGCTCGAGAATAAAATTTGTTTGAAAAGATAGATGAAATGAATTATTTTATCAACGGAAATCAACTTTTCATGTTGTTACCATGGTTACGTGTTCATACTTATTTTTGTTTCGTTATTTTTCCAGCGTTGCCAGACGTAGTATTTTTGATACTACGGTAGTATTTTTTCGGCCCAAATAAGGAGCGTAGTATTTTTCTGGCAACCCTGTTTCCAATATACTAATGACTTAATTAAAAGATTTGGCGGATTTTTTTTTTTCATTTTCATAGATTTCGCATTTCAGCAACATTGATTTTGGCAACGTTGGAAACAGTAGTATTTTGTAATATTTTTTTTAGAGGAGGCGTAGTATTTTTTTGTTTCAATTCTCTGGCAACCCTGTCTTTTTCCCCGGTGAAAATGCTTTGGGACCTTACTTGGCGCGTTTTCGAAAAGTCACCAACTGGCGCGTTTTTGCGTGTCTCGCGGAATTGAAAGCTCCGAGAGAAACTACGCAAAATAGTCAGGGTTACCACGCTTGGCACGCCTATCGCCCATTTAGCGAGAAAAGGGTATCTAGCGCACAGATTAACCAAACATCATATCAATTGCATTATTGCATCGTTCTTTTTAAAGTGTTTCATTTCGGAAAATGTGTTGTTTTGTTTTTCAGGGTTCCCACGGTCCTTAAAAGTCCTTAGAAACTCCTTATTTTTCATTTTGAAAAATAAGGGCCCTTAAAAGTACTTATTTTTGATTCAAGGTCCTTAAAATTATTTTTAAGTCCTTAGTTTTCACTATTGCTAGTAATTTAATGATTTGAAATTGCTAGCAAGAATGAAAAAAATATTCTTTCAACTTTTCTTTTTTACTGCTTTGGGATCCTGTGTTGATATCTAAACATTCTCAGTGTGAGCAAAGAAAATAAGCCTATATGTGTTGGGGAAGGGAGAGGGGGTAGTTGTCTAGAAAATATCCACTCGCCATTTGGAGTTTGCAAAAAATATAAATAGACATGAACTAATAGATGCTTTAATAAGAAAAAAAAACCTTTTACCTCTACAAATTGTTTGTCCTCTCGTATTTCTCCGTCTGTAATCCATATCACAATGATTTATTTTAAAACAGTGGTGCTCAACCTAAGTCTAAAGAAGCATATTCATTTGAAGGTTTGACAAATCCTTTTCAACTAGTTCCTTCAGAACAAAATGTTTTTAGAAGTAAATACTGACATGTAAATACTGTTTTTTTTTGTTTGTTTTTTTTTTTTTTTTTGTCTGTCTACAAAAAAAGAAAAAAAAAATTGCAGGAGCTTAAGTCTTTAGCATTTTTGATCTCTAGTCATGTTGAAAGTTTTTCTAGATAGCATCATAAAACATGGAAAAAGAAAATTACTTACTATGAACTGTTATTTTCACTACTTAATTCTTATTTTATTAATAAATTTTTTGCAACTATTTCTTAGAAACCAGTTTCTCAATATTAGGATAATGACGTAAGCAGCTACATGGGTCAGCTTTGCAAGCTGTAGGCACCACTTTAAAACCTTGTTTTTTAACCCATGCTGCAGGCATACATTTTGCCTCATTTGAACGCATTATTCATGTCAATCAATGCAATCAAATAAAAATATTTTGTGATCTTGCACAATGCACATTTGCTACTTAATTGCTTCCACTTGAAAATTTTAATCCATTTGCATCTGCATTGATTCAAGTAAAAATTATGGTTGACATTCACTAATGGTTACACTGTTCGACAAAAAAAAACCTTGAAAATGCTTCTAGTATTTTGAAGGATGATTCTTATGTAAAATGACCCCCTGAATCCGAATATGACCCCTGTTTTCCCCCATCACGTCCCAATTTTTTTTAAAACGCCCCCCTTTTTTTTCATTTTTCCTTAGTTTCAGGGCTATAATATTTTTTTTGGAGGGGAAAGGAGCCTTATATTCACCAATAATTTTTTTTGGATGTCAAGAGAGACTCAAAGTTTAAAATCATGAGCACCGAGAAAAAATCGGGGAACTTGGGGGGGCGTGGCCCCCCAAAATATTTGAAAAATCACCAAAAACGATCTTTTTATTCTAGTTTCTTTAAAAAGACCTTTAAAACATTTTTTTCGGTGCAGAACCAGAGTATAGGATCCGCTCCTATGGCTCCTGGGTCAGAAAAAATTTTCACGATGTAAAATTTTTTTAAAAAAATAAAATAATGCTTTAAAAATCGCACTTTGCACTCGAGTTTTAAAGCAGGTCTTCAGCCAAAAAAAAAAAAAATTGTGGCTGATTCTTATGTCAAATGACTCCCTATTTCCAAATATGACCTCAGTTTCCCCCCTCCACCCCCTCTTTCCAGAGAGCCCCCCCCCCCCCAATTCAAAGTCATTTTACTAATTCGGAGGGGAAAAGTACATTACGTAACCCGTTAACATAATTCTAAAAGGCAACAGAGGTTCAAAGTTCAAAATCATGTACATGTGTACCAAAAATATAAACTATGGCGGTGTACCCCCCCCCCCCCCCGAAAAAAAAATCTTCTTTTCTTGTTTTTCTAAGAGACGTTTTAAACCTTTTTTTTTTTTTGTGTGAAAAATCAGAGTATTGAATTTTCTTTTCTTTTTTTTTTTGGGGGGGGGGGAGGTATACCGCCCTAGTTTATATTTTTGGTACACATGTACATGATTTTGAACTTTGAACCTCTGTTGCCTTTTAGAATTATGTTAACGGGTTACGTAATGTACTTTTCCCCTCCGAATTAGTAAAATGACTCTGAATTGGGGGGGGGGGACTCTCTGGAAAGAGGGGGTGGAGGAGGGAAACTGAGGTCATATTTGGAAATAGGGGGTCATTTGACATAAGAATCAGCCACAATTTTTTTTTTTTTTTTTTTGGCTGAAGACCTGCTTTAAAACTCGAGTGCAAAGTGCGATTTTTAAAGCATTATTTTATTTTTTTTTAAAAATTTTACAGCGTGAAAATTTTTTCTGACCCAGGAGCCATAGGAGCGGATCCTATACTCTGGTTCTGCACCGAAAAAAATGTTTTAAAGGTTTTTTTAAAGGAACTAGAATAAAAAGATCGTTTTTGGTGATTTTTCAAATATTTTGGGGGCCACGCCCCCCCAAGTTCCCCGATTTTTTCTCGGTGCTCATGATTTTAAACTTTGAGTCTCTCTTGATATCCAAAAAAATTTATTGGTGAATATAAGGCTCCTTTCCCCTCCAAAAAAAAAATTATAGCCCTGAAACTAAGGAAAAATGAAAAAAAAAGGGGGGCGTTTAAAAAAAATTGGGACGTGATGGGGGAAAACGGGGGTCATATTCGGATTCAGGGGGTCATTTTACATAGGAATCAGCCTTCAAAATACCAGAAGCATTTTCAAGGTTTTTTTTTGTCGAACAGTGCAGTGCAGTGCTTAAATGCAGTGAGATTTTTTCAAATAATATAACAGTAGCTCAGTTTGTTATATTTTGTCATAATTTGAATTTTCCAGCTCATATTTGCAAAGCATTTCTCAGATAAATGAAATTTTCTCTTCACAAAGCACTAGTTTAGACAATTCTTGATCCCCTCTCCTACTGCAAATATTGCATCCAGTAGGTCATGGAAAATCATGTATTTCAAATTCCAATTGTATCAGATACCTTGCATTTTGTAAAAGTTTGGGTTTGAAGTGCTGCATAAATCTCGTACATTTATCCAAATTGTCTACATCAGTGGTTCTTAACCTTTTTTCAGCTACCGCCCTCTTTAGGACTGAACATGTTTTCAACGCCCCCTTTGCAGAAGGGCGTGAAACGGAAAAGAGGGAGAAGGAAAAGCAGTTTTCTTGACCGTTTTAACTCTATAATTTTGCCCAGACAGAGAGTTGAAAAATGACTAGGGGGTAAAAAAAACTTAAAAAAAAATAAAAAACTTTTCAAGCATAAGTTTTTATTTTTTAAAAGCATGTAATTTTTTTCTGCTAAAAAGCTGCATCAAATAAGCAACGAAGTGCCGAGAAAAGTTCCATCAAATGAGTGACCTATTTTGAACGTAAATAAGAGCAAAAAGGTTTGAAATAAAAATGCGTTGTTTTCAACTCTTTTTTTTTTTTTGAAAACTAAAGCTAATATACTTTGAAAAACTGCACTGTGTTCAAATAGTTCCTCAAACAATCCAATCCGAAAACTGTTGTGTTCTTACTAACTTGCAGCTATGCTTCACGCGTCCCCCATTTATGGCAATAACAAAGCCGGACTTTCGATTTTTTCCAGGCGGGACAAAGACTCACGCTACTAACCCTACATGTCATCCGTAAAGATTAATCAAGTTTTAATTGGAGGAGAAAAAAAAATCTTCATATTTACAAATTACAAGATAAATTCAATTCAGAGATTCTTTTTGAGTATTTTATGGCTTTGAAGGTTAGATAAGATGCCAAAAGTTACAAGTCCTAATTTTTTCGAAATTAAAAATATGCCCTGGCGACATCACAGTAAAGACAGCGCTTGTTTTGAAAATGGAGTCTTAAAAACGCATTTCCTTTAATATTAGGTTTCATGGTGTTAAGAGTTAGATTCAGACTCCATCACTATGAAGCATTTAAAATTGACGTAATTTTAGGCAAGTTTTGTTAACGTTAACAAGGGAGAAAAAGGTCCCTTATGAAATTTTTTCAAAATTGAAAGTTATTTTAAGGCTAATTTTAGTCATGTTAGGGGTCAGAGCTCCTTCCGTTGTTCTCTGAAATTGAAGTCTTTTAAAAACCTAAATTTAAACTATTTTTTGTTGGGCTTGAGGGAGTGGTAAAGGTTCGGGAGTTTTCTCCGGAAATTTTTTCACTATACTCTGAAAAACGCAACTGTAAACTAACTTTGGTGTTGTTACGGCGATGCTCTTACAACATAAAAAGTCAGTCAAGTTTGGTAGCTCTCTTCTAGGAATTTTTAGAAGCCAACTTCCTAAAAAGGCAATTCTAGGCTCTTTTTGGTTATGATTAGGGAAAGAGTAGGAGGGTAGTTCGAGATTCCCTCCCGTTATCTTTTTTTACAAAATCATTAGACTGTCTTTTAGAATGATGATTTCCATAGCTCTTCAACAGAAATGTCTAGAAACAAAGTTTCAAGCTTTGTATGGTTATGCTAGAGAAAGAGGTGTGTGGTTCTGGATCTTTGCCCCGGAAGTTTTTTTGAAAAGTCAAGTTTTCAAAACGCAATTTTAAGCCTTTTTTTTTTTTTGTTGGCAATAAAAGTTAGGAGAGCAGGGAGAGGTAAGGAATTAAAGACTCTTCTTGAGCAATTTTTAAATGGACATCAATTAAACACAATTTTAAGGCTATTTCAGAAAGTTACGCAATCAAAGAGGGACCCACCTCAAATCAAAACTTTTTTGAAATTTAAGTGCTATTGGCAAATTTTGGGCTGTCTTTGATGACGTTAGGAGAAGGATCAGGGTTCGGGAGACAACTCCAGGAATTTTTTTCGTAAACTATCCTTACCGGATTCATGAGAAAAATTCTCCTACCGCCCCCCCTCCCAAACATGTCCTCTCAAGCAAATTTTAAAATATGCCCACCGCTCCCTTACCGCCCAAAATATGTCCGCCGCCCAAAAAAGGTTCACCGCCCCTCAGGTATCGCCCCCGTTGAGAACCACTGGTCTACATGCAATTCTTTTTAATAAAAGTGAAGAATTCTCCCGCTTAGACTATTTTAGAAACTTTGGCATATCTGTCCTGAATTTTAGCTCTGTGATTAATTCACTTTTACAAAATTAAGTTTTTATCATAATTTTCCCAAAATCTGGACTATACTGAAGTAAATAGAAGTAGCATCAAATTAGAATGCCTTTGATTGAAATGCCTTTATTGCTTGCCTTTTATTGAAATCTGTTTTAGCATTTTTGTTTCATTGAGAAAGATAGTAAATTGACCCCTTTTTCCTCATTTTAACTTAATGTATTTGTATACGACATATTTTATACTTTTTTCTGCAAAACGCAGCCTCAAAGATTCTAGTGCATCTTGTACTCAAAGCTAGTACTTTTTTGTCCAGTGTTTAATGTAAAATTGCCGCTAGCCTTGGAATTGTCATGAAGAAAAAGTTCAGATCGCAATTTTTTTATTTTGAAAATTTTTCTTATTCTTTCGTTTGAAATGTAATGATAAATGCTTCAAAAACATTTTTTGGGGGGGAAAAAATGCTTGAAAATAAAGGTATGTTTGTGCAACCTATAAAATTCATGGATATTTGTTGACTAATTAATACTTTCGAGGTCCTTAATTTTTTTGAAAAAGGTTCTTAGAAAGTCCTTATTTTTTGTTTTGAAAAAGAAGTGGGAACCCTGTTTTTAAAACTAGGAAAGGAAACTTTCTTCTTCTTTTAAACTTTTGTAAGATTTCTGTTGGTTTCTGTAAGCAACAAAATTGTTCTTATTTTCTCTTTTGACTTATTTTTGTGCATCTCCCTTTGGGGTTGCATTCGAATGTTCCAAGGGGGTGTTTTACCCCTTTTCTGGAGTAAATCAGTGTTCATTTCAATGCAGACAAAAGTGATATGAATTGGCACGACCACTTGGCGATGTATCGCCAAGCTTTTGGTCGCCAAGTATTTGCCACCAATTTGGCGATATATCGCCAAGTTGGCGAAAAAAATTGTTTTCTTTTTTTATTTGGACTCAATTTGGCGCTTTTGGCGATATTTTGCGAAAAATCCACTGAATGATGTTAAAATCTGCTATATTTAGGGGATTAATCATTGTAAAACTTTTTTTTTGCATTGTTTCGTGGCAAACTAGGGATATAAATGTTTGAACTGTTATCTTGCTCACTCCAAGCACTATTTTAGCACTTAAGGCATCTACTAAGAAATTTACACATAAAAATAAGTAGTGTGGGGTCCATACCAGATTTTTATATCATACTTTAAGGAATTATAGTTGAATTACAACTAAAATAGAGCATTTTTTCTGCTATATCAATTATTTTACAAATGAACTTTTAATTTTATACCACGCGCAAAGCCGTGCGGGTACCGCTAGTATATATATATATGTTTGTTTGTTCCTCATACAAATCCAGTTTGCGTCAGATTTTCATCAAACTTGGCACAGAGGCTCCTCCATGCCCTAGAATTCACACAGGCGGGATTTTGAAACTTCATTTTCTTCCCATTTTGAATAGAGTAATAGAAATAAGCCTTTAAGCATACAAATTGATAAAATTTTAACACTTTTAAATATGCGTATTTTCCAACAAAGATTACGATTAACAATGAATTATCAATTTAAGGCTCACCTATTTCATTTTAGCTTGAAATAAGTTGATAACAGTTATAATGGAGCTATAATTAGCACCAGGGCAAAGCCAGGGAGAGTACCAGGGCTATAATTAGCACCAGGGTAATAAGCTAGTGAAAGATAAAATTCACTTTTTTGCAAATATAAAAGTTATATATTTTATGCTATTAGTTATACTAAATGCTACACTATATTACATGTTGATGTATTATAAGTGCATGTAAACTTAGAGGATATTCAATAGTTTTGAAAATCATAGGGAAATCTGAGTACCATGAAATATTTTACTAAAAGCTAAATTTTTTTAAAAAACTATATTTAAAATTATTATATATTGTATCTTGCTTCTGACTCAATGTAATACAGGTACATAATCTATTTTCCTGTGATCAACATTTATACAGAACTAAATGTGAATAGTCATTCTGTTTTATAACCGTTGACCCGAAAGTTTCTGCATGCAAATTGCATTTCATTCGTTGAAGCTGTAGTCCCAAGCACATCATATTGCATAAGTGAACATTATTAGAGCAATTAGTTTATTTATGAAAAATGCTATCCTTTTTACTCTGTCCTTTAATAGATCAAGCTTCAAATTTAATTATTTTTTGAGCCAACAAAATCATTCATTTTTTAAAATTATTTTCATTTGCAATTTCAAAAAATATTTCTTAAGATAAAAAAATGCTCCCCCACATTTCTATAGTCAGGGTTCGCATCCCCCCTGAAATTCCTAAATTTCTTTTAAAAATTTTGTGTTTCTAAAAAATAAAAAAGTTTACAGGAGTTCTTTAGGAGAATTTAACAGACCCTTCTGAAAGTTTTTTTTTTTTTTTTTTTCTTGCAAAAAATAATTTTTCCCCAGATATTTAATGTGATAAATAGAAATATTTTACAAACTTTTCACACAATTTTTCATCTTGTTCCATCAGGTACCTATTTGTAGTCGAATAAAATCGTAAATTGCCCCTAAAATTTTGCCAAAATGATCTTAAAATTCCCCTAAAACTTTGAAAAGTCTACTGCGAGCCCTGTATACTCACACATAATCCAAAATCACAAGTGGTTACTAATGGCTATCAAAAACCTTTGCTGTGTTTATAATTTAATCAAAATACGTTCCTCTTCTAGCTTGTGCTGACTTAGGAGTAAGTCTGCGCACTTCCTCCATTGGCCTGGACTTGCCAATGAAGGTGGTCGATATGCTCGGATGTTGCCTTCCCGTGTGTGCTATTTCATTTCCGTGGTCAGTTTTTTCTCATTTTAATCCGCATTTAAAATATAGTTCACTAATTAGCAAATGTCGTTGAATATCTTTACGTCCATGAACTTACTTCCTTAAAACATTAATGCCTGACATTTTTTTCCCCAAAGATATTTTGTATACTGGTTACCAACAGTGTTTAATGGACAGGAAAAATAATAAAAAAAATTATGTAAAAAATAATTTTTTTATTAAGGAAAGAAGAATCGTCCCTTAAAAGTTACGATAGACCCCAGAGGGTACATGCTTTTTTACTAAATTTTTTTTCTGCCTATGATATAATATTTAAAATAGACATTTTATGAGAAGATATAAAATCAGCAATGAACATAAACTGGGAAGCAGGGAATTACTCTGAAAACTTAGCTTTTTTTCTTGAGATTGTGAACAAAAATGGACCTTTCACAAAAATCCCACACTCAAAACTGACTCTTCACAGAAATCTGAGTTTACGGAACGATTGGGAATATTTTTTGCCGTAACTATTTTTCATAAAATTAGGAATTAATTTTCACAAAATTCTGAACTATTTTTCCCAAAATTCCAAAAACAGGACCTTGGTCAAATATTCTGGATTGACCCCTGGTCACTAAAAAGGGACGCTAGGCATTAATGGGTTAAAACATTTTTTTTTTTTCATATTTATGTATTTTCAGTGTTTTTTAACTTTTTAGCTCAAAGGTATTGATTTCTTTTTGGGATTTTTACTTCAGTTGAACCTGTTTATCTCGAACCTACCTATCTCAACCCCCCCCCCTCTCCCTCGATTTTATGCTTCTTATCACTGGTTCGAATGAAAAAGTAAAATCGGAGCTCCACTGAATATAATAATATGAAATATTTCTGACATAAGGTTTTTTGCTTAAATATTTAAGAGACAAAAAGGAAGTTTTATTCTAGCTATTTTATTTTTCAAATCTTGAAGTGAAGATTTATTGTGAAAGGTTATTCTTTTTACCTTTTATAAAATTAATTTAATTTAATAAATCGAAACTTATACAGGAGATTTATTCTTTTTCATTCCAGTTTATCAGAGTTTGTGAAAGATGACATTAATGGGAAAGTGTTCAATAACAGCATTCAATTCAGCCAACAATTGCAGGTAACTTGGAAAACTTTGAATTCTTTATTCTTAAAACTCTTAATGATCTTTAAAAAAATGAATTGAAAGTTTGATACTCAACAGGTAACTGTATGCTTGATGCACAAATATTGGTGGACAGATAAAATTTAGATTTTATCACTAATGATTGTCGTAGCACTCGACAAAATCATTGAAATGCTGTGACATTTCATTTCACACTCCAGGGTCCCCCGTTCCTACCACAGCTTCGTGGTTTAACCAGGATAGGGCCCCGAAGAGCGCTCTGTTCTTAATTTTGAACCAGAACCTAGGGCCGAGCAAACCCTAGGTTCTAGCACCCCCAGAGGTATCGTTTCACTTGGAGGACTTTGTGGCCACGACATTTTTAACGCCTCCCAGCCACCATTAATCAAGACTGTGGATCTTTGATCGGCTGGGATTGAACCCGGGTCCCAGCCGGACACGAGTCCGATGCCTTACCGATCGGGCCACCACGGCCCCAATGCTGTGACATAAAAGTTTCAGGGAATGTGGTTCCAATTTTAAGCCACAGTAAATCAAATGCTGTAGTTTGCGATGTTTAAAATAATATTCAACTAACAGTGGTGCTAACTTTTTGTAGTTGTTTTAAAACCAAGTATGAAGATATTTTTTGATACTTAAGATTTTGGTACAATCGCTAAATTTTGGCTATTAGCATTTGATTCTGGCTAGATCAACTATGCAACTACAATTCAGGGTCCAGAATATATTGTTATTATGAGTTTTTATATAGCTCACATTTGCTGTGCTTGTAATGATGTAGCTAACGTGATGAATGAGAGCTGCAAGTTTGAAACTACTGCAGTGAGCAGGGGTCGGTAGGCCCCCTAGCCAGGCTGTCAAAGATTTAAATCAAATGATTTTTTTAAATCATTTTTTTAACATAAACCCTCGAAATTTTTTTAATTTCATTAGTTTTGACTGTCTCTTAGTCAGTATAACTTTTCTTCTTGATTTTGTCCCTGGGGTTTTTCTCACTTGACCATTTTTAGCCAACTTTCCCGTTAAAAATAAAAGAGACGAGAACAGTATTAAAAGTGGCTTAATGCATCTAAAAAATATCGCCAAGTCCAAAAAATGTCGCCAAGTTCAAAAAATATCGCCAAGTCCAAAACAAAGTCATAAAGAAAAAAAAATGAAATAAATATCAAAAAATTAAAAATTTGAAAGTAGGGTATTGAGAATGGGATTTTTGTGTTTCGGTCGGTCGGTCTGGCTTCCCCCTCCCCCTAATAACTTTTGAATGAACATTCCGATTTTGACAAACTTTTTTTTGTTGGAAAGATCTCGGCGAGTGCAGCTCATTCCCATATTTGATTTTTCGATTTGAACAATTCAACTTTGAGCCATTCAAACAACCTGTCCTGCAATACTAACTTTTTAGTTAACAGTCCGATTTGAACAAACTTTTTTTGTTCGAAAGATCTTTTCAAGGATACTTCATTCCCGTATCTACATTTTCGATTTGAACAAATTTTTCGTTCAACATTGAACCGTTCAAACAAGCTCTCACCCCTAATATCTGTTGAGTGAACAGTCCGATTTAAACAAACTTTTTTTTGTTCGAAAGATCTCGGCAAGGATACTTCATTACCGTATTTAAATTTTAAATTTGAACATTTTTGGTTCAACATTGAACCGTTCAAGCAACCTTTCCCCACCTAATAACTTTTAAGTGAACCGTCCGAATTGAATAAACTTTTTTGTTCGAAAGATCTCGGAAAAAACTCATTCCCATATTTCACTTTTCAATGTGAACCATTTTTCGTTCAATGATGAACCATTCAGAAATTTTTTTAACATGAGCTCCTACAGGGAAATTTAAATTGAATGTTGATTCTGAACAAACTTAAAGGCGGATTTCCTTCAAACTAACTTTGTAAGAAAATGGTTTTGATAAAATATGTATCTTTTCTGAAAAATCTTCTGTGAGGACTCTGATTCCGACTCTGCAAACATGGCGGAAATGCAGGCTCAGAAAAAAATGACTGACTGGGCAGACGATTTTTTTTTTTTTTTAAATTTATTATTATTTATTTATTTTTTTTTTTCAAAAATTTTTCATTCACGAGAGCAGTTTCTTTATTTATATTTAACTGGCAACGGATTAAAATAAAATTAGAGACATTTTATTAACGAACGAGGTTTTTTTTTTCTTTCTTTGATAAAATGTGTTTTGATGTTCTTTTATTTTATTTATTAATTTTTTTTCTTTTGAAAACGATTGTGGAATTTTTCTACAGAAGAACTGTAACAGTTACATTCTTTAAAAGGTGCGACAAAACTTTATTTACTCGTTTATTTAATTTTTACGTGTCCATTTCATCTGACGAGAGGGGTATATTTTGCTTTTAGAAATCAGCTTTAAGTGCTACAAAGGTTTGTTTGACGTAATTTTCAGTTTCAGATATTCAAGAGAATATTGATCAGATGTTACAATGCCGATGTCGATGTACGGGAAAGTAGGCTCGTTTAGTTCTTGTAAGAACTTCTGTTTTTTTCTATTTATTCAAATTTTATCTTCCTGCTCAACATAAAAATTCCAATCTTTTTTCAGTGGACCCTTATAAATAAAATGCTGTTTTTTTTTTATTTGTAGCCACTGTATTTCGGACTTTCTTTACATAGACGGACTTAGACCGCAAATTCTGGGGGTGCAACAGTAGCAGAGATGGGGGGGGGGTGATTCCCTGGACAACAATAACAAGCCAGTGGCGCAACCAGAAAAGTTTTAAGCAGAGTTTGAAATCAGGGTTTTCATTTTTCATTTCAGTCATTTTAATATCATTCTCTATTCAAACATTGTGTACCAAACTACTGCTTGCACGTAAAATTTTGAAAGAGTCGGGAGCCATGACGAGAGGTCACTGTGACCCCCTAAAGAATTTTTATTTTGGAAAAAGCAATGCTACATTGATTTTTTAAAATTAATATGATAAAATGTTTTAAATTGATATTGAATTGAATTTATGGATTTAAATAGTTCCTGTTCAGTTTGATCCTCTAAATATTCAAATAAATAAACAAATAGCTGAAATTCAGATGCAGTTTTATTTCTAATACTTAATAAGTTTACTCAGAAAGGAAGATTTCTTTTTCTGGACCACGTATTGACAAACACTAAATATCATAATAAACTCAATGTTATAACTAAACTGATCAGTACCAATTTCTAGACTTGATATTGATTAAAATATTTGTAATGTTTAGTTTGTTTCTGAAATAAATGTTTTCAATGTGCAGTAAATTGTGAAAAAAAAAACCACTTCACCGACATAGTGTGTCATTTCAAGTGGGCCCACCCGAAAAATCTCGGTTAGCTTTTTCGGGCTGGGCCCACGTTTGCGAATCCTGCTTTTAGTTTTTTTTTTCATTTGATAGGCAGGTTTGGGAGATTATCCCTAGGAAAATTTTGATATTGTTATCCTGAAAAGGCAGTTTTAGACTGCCTCTGGTGCTGTGAGGAAAAAGAAAATTTCACAGGAACTTCCACATATAATTCTAGAAATTAAAGTCCTAAAAACACGATTATAGGCGATATTTGTTGACGCTCATTTAAGGGATGGGGCTTATCTTAAGGACTGTCCCAGATCAATTTCTTGAAAAATAGAGCAAAATCGATCACCTTCCCCACAACTTTTCGAAGTTGAAATTCCAAAAACGCAACTGTAGACAAACTTTGATGATGTGACGAGAGAGGCGTTCTGGTTCTCTCTCCAGGAAACATCTCGAAATACAAGTCCTAGCAAGAAGTTCTGTCAAGAACTAAACAAGCCTACTTTCCCGTACATCGACATCGGCATTGTAACATCTGATCAATATTCTCTTGAATATCTGAAACGGAAAATTATGTCAAACATACCTTTATAGCACTTAAAACTGATTTCTAAAAGCAAAATATACCCCTCTCATCAGATGAAATGGACACCTAAAAATTAAATAAACGAGTAAATAAAGTATTGTCGCACCTTTTAAAGAATGTAACTGTCACAGTTCTTCTGTAGAAAAATTCCACAATCGTTTTCAAAAGAAAAAAAATTAATAAATAAAATAAAAGAACATCAAAACACATTTTATCAAAGAAAGAAAAAAAAAACCTCGTTCGTTAATAAAATGTCTCAAATTTTATTTTTAATCCGTTGCCAGTTGTTAAATATAAATAAAGAAACTGCTCTCGTGAATGAAAAATTTTTGAAAACAAAAAAATTGTCTGCCAAAAAAAAAAAAAAAAAAAAATAATAATAAATTTAAAAAAAAAAAAATCGTCTGCCCAATCAGTCATTTGTTTCTGAGCCTGCATTTCCCCCATGTTTGCGGAGTCGGAATCAGAGTCCTCACAGAAGATTTTTCAGAAAAGTACTTAACGTACATTTTTTTTATCAAAACCGTTTTCTTACAAAGTTAGTTTGAAGGAAATCCGCCGTTAAGTTCAGAATCAACATTCAATTTAAATTTCCCAGTAGGTGCTCATGTTAAAAAATTTTCTGAACAATTCATCATTGAACAAAAAATGGTTCAAATTGAAAAGTGAAATATGGGAATGAGTCTCTCCGAGATCTTTCGAACAAAAAAAGTTTTTTACCATTCGGACGGTTCACTCAAAAGTTATTAGGTGGGGAAAGGTTGCTTGAGCGGTTCAATGTTGAACCAAAAATGTTCAAATTGAAAATTTAAATACGGTAATAAAGTATCCTTGCCGAGATGCTTCGGACAAAAAAAAGTTTGTTTAAATCGGACTATTTATTCAAAAGTTATTAGGGGTGAGAGCTTGTTTGAACAGTTCAATGTTGAACAAAAAATTGTTCAAATCGAAAATGTAGATACGGGAATGAAGTATCCTTGAAAAGATCTTTCGAACAAAAAAAAGTTTCTTCAAATCGGACTGTTCATTCAAAAGTTAGTATCGCGGGACCGGTTGTTTGAACAGCTCAAAGTTGAACCAAAAATTGTTCAAATCAATAACTCAAATATGGGAATGAGCTGTACTCGCCGAGATCTTTCCAACAAAAAAAAGTTTGTCCAAATCGGAATGTTCATTCAAAAGTTATTGGGGGGGGGGACAGACAGACCGACCGACACACAAATTCCCCATCTCAATACCCTACTTTCAAATTTTTAATTTTTCAATATTCATTTTACCTCTTTATTTTTTTAACTTGGCGATATTTTTTGGACTAGGCAATATTTTTTAGATGCATTAAGCTACTTTTCATACTTTTTTTTGTCTTTCTTTTATTTTTAACGGGAAAGTAGGCTAAAAAACGAAGTTTTACAGTAATATTCAGTAATGTTAGGGGGAGAGGTTTTAAGTGTCTCTTGCCTTAATTTTTTTCAAACATTAGTTTTTTTCTTTTTCAGATTTCATACGGAAGTATCAGCTCGTATAATTGAAAGAGAACGGTGTGCTACACCTCTCATCCAATTGTCGTTCTAAAAACATAATTTTTAGTATCATAGACGTCTTGAATGATATTAGAAAAAGGGATATTGAAAAGCTTGCCCAAATTTTTTTCGAAATTTACGTCCTAAAAACGCAACGTAGACCATATCCAGTAACAATAGAGATTATGCACTTCTTAACATTTGAAACTATGGAAAAAACCCTAAATAATTTTTTAATGTTGTTAGAAGCGAGACGAAGTTGAGGGTAAAGAAAGGTACGAGGGGCTCCGATTATATTTTTAAAAATTCAAGTCTTATGAACTTGATTGTAGGATTGTCCCGGTGGATTTTTTGAAAACAGATACCCCACCCCCCTGAAAAATTTAAGTGTTGAGATTTTTTCATTTTTGAAAGAAGTTAAGATATTTTCTCAACATTGGGTATTTTGGTGCCTTTTCCCAAGACTCGTTCTTTCCTTCTCTTCAAAAATAAAGAATATTTTTAAAAAAATATCAACCCAGCATTTTGGAGAAAGGGTGGGAGGAAGGGAGCACGATCATTGTGGGTCGCCTCTGGTTGCGCCACTACAATAAGAAGTCCGGTGGGGGGGGGGGGGGGGGTACTTCTATGGAAAATTTTTAAAATTTACCTTAAAAATGCTGGTTTTCAGCTGATTTCAGGGCAGATTTTACTGATAAAGTTATTACAGTAGTCACGTTTTCTTTCTTTTTTTTTTAATTTTGCCATGGTAGTTTCAAAGTAGAAGAAATTGTAATAATGTACCAATAAATACCCAATTACGGAGTATACACTCATTCTTTAATACAGTACTGAATAACAATGTTCTTTTCCAACTGCATTTCTTGGCGAATTATACTTAATTTCCTTATTTTAAAAAGCAACCAAAAACGTCCCCTGGCAAACCCGTAAGTCCGCCTATGCCGGGTTGTGTCCCCTAATTTCTGTCCTCCCTGACTTGAATCCTCTCTTCCCCTAATAACATCAAAGTCATCTAAAATTACGCTTTTTTAATGCTTTTTTAGCGTACTTTCCCGTTAAAAATAAAAGAGACGAAAAAAGCATTAAAAGTGGCCCAATGCATCTAAAAATATCGCCAAGTCCAAAAAATATCGCCAAGTCCAAAACAAAGTCAAAAAGAAACAAAAAAAAAAAAAAAAAAAGAAATAAATATCGAAAAATTAAAAATTTCAAAGTAGGGTATTGAGATGGGGAATTTGTGTATCGGTCGCAGTGGCGGCGCTAGCTAGGGGCAGGGGGGGGGGGGCAATTGCCCCCCTGTCGGAAACGTCTTGCCCCCCCATCGGGGAAAATTTCTAACTTCGTCGGGAAAATTTTTCCGACGATCAAATTTTCCGACAGAAATCTTTGTGCCGAAAACTTTTCTGATTCCGACAGATCAGTAAAATTATTGCAATAAAATCATTCAACTGAAAAAACTTTATTTTTTTCTTAAGATATTCTCATTATTTGACAAAATATGCAATTCCAGACTAATTTGGAACACGAGAACCTTCAGGACTCTCTACCACTGAGTTGCTGCCGTCGTATCTCTTTTGAATGAACGTAAGTTCTGCTGGAGAAAGTTATTTTTGTTCAAGTGGGAAAGGAAAATTTTCCCTTTTCTTTTTCAAACCAGCAGAGGTCCGCACCCGCAAATCGCCAGCAGGGTGGCAAGTTCTTTCTGAGAATCTGAGCTAGACACGTGTTTCTCTCAGGGCCTTTGCCACCAACTGCCGAGAAGGGGTGGGTGATTAGGGGACGTAAGACCCGACGACTGTGTGAAGAAAGGAAAAGACATCTCCCCCTCTCAGGACTCCGGAATTGCGAATTGCATCCAGGGTTGGGGGAAATGCATCGCCAATCACTATTGTATGATGTGCATCGTCAGACTGTTTTAATTAGTGTAACAGGTGTCGTCGGTCGAGGGGGGGGATGATTTTTGGCGGGAGCTCGAAGGCTTCGGCTTCAGAAAAGTAAAAAGAGCATACGAAAGAAAGACGTTTTCGTCGAAAGAATTTTTTTCCTGTCGTTCGTATCCGCTGGACTTTCTCTCCATCATCGGATCAGGGTATGGATCTCCTGTTGTCCTTGAACCCTATGATAGGTAGACTGAAACGTTTTCCTTCATCAACAAGGTAACAAACAGAAATTATTTTGGTTTGCTTTTAATTTTCTTTTTTTTCATTAAAATGCATGTGTTCATTTTAAAATACATGTCAATAAATGGGAAGCATATATCAATAAATCGTAGCAAACGCTTTAATTAACTGTCGCATTATGAGATTACCGTTATATGATTTTTCCATTAATCTATTAAATAATAGTAGCAGGATGTAACTGCTGTTGGTTGTTTGTAATGCTTTTATAACATTTGATCTAAAAGAAAAAATAAATTGCACCTACATTAATTTTAAATGTTTTACCGTGCATACAAAAAAAAAAAAAATAGTTTCTTGCACTTTAGAAAACATTTTTTCTTTTCTTTGGTTCGAATTTCAAGCAAATAGGTAAACAAATGGAATCACACTGTTGTGCAATTCTTTAACACAAGGCCGTTCTCCCGATCCCCTGCCAGTTTTCCAGGTAAGGAGTCGTCAATCTCATTTTGCAATGTAAAAAAAGAGAAAAACCTTCCCAGTGTTAAAAAATAAATAAAATGTATAGAAAGACATGAATTAAGATGAGAAAAATTTTTTTCTGTGAAATTTAGATAGGAAATGTGCTTTTTAAATCTTTGTTAAGGATTTTCTATAATCTAACTTCTAACTAAAGAAATATTATTTTCGAATGTTTTTTAACCGAAAGGAAAAGTAACATCATAGAAACCTTTGCGAGCAGCAGTTGAAATAAATAAATAATAATAATAATAAAAATCGCTATTGCTTCATTGGGGCAGCTGACCAGGGCCATCACCGAGAGCCAATCTGAGCGATTTTTCATCAGTTAGGTCACCGGGCCGCCTCCCCTTAAACTTACACTACTCTAATTCCGTTCATAGAAACATATCAATTACTTGCTGACAAGGGTTGGCTTCTCGTTTTTCTTAATGGGAAAAAATCAAGAAATAGGAAATTTTAAAATTACTCCCCCCCCCCCCCCCAAGAAACAACAACAACCTATAAAGCCAACTAGATTTTCAAAAACGTTGTCGAAAAAAAGCATATAAAATTTTTGTTTTTGGGACAATTTTGAATAATTTCTGGGAGACAGTCTCTGTCCCACAACCCTTACCCTATCATCGTCAAAGGCCTCCAATAATTGCGTTTTTAGGAGTTAATCTTAAGAATATTTCGGGGAAGAGTCCCGAACCAAACGATGCCCCTGTACTTTTTTTTTTGTTTAAAAAAAGAGCCACTTTATTTCTCAAAAATAGAAACTGTAAACAAGAGGTTCTGATTAAAAATTGTACCACACGTGGTCCCTCTCCAATTAAGAAATCTGCAATAAAACTCTGCTACTTAATCGAAAATTGCCAACAAATAGGATTTTTAGACTTAAAACTAAAAAAAAAAAAAAAAAAAACATATATATATCCAATGTAGTGCACCATTGCCACTCTACATAATTAAAGATTGTCTAAAAAAGCGTTTTTCGTACTTGAATTTCAAAAAAGTCACGCACTCTGAGCAATATCCTCCGCCATCCACGATAATTTCCTGAAAACAATTCTTTATTTTGGGGTTTAAATTTCGAAAAATTTTCAGGGGAGTGCTCCTACCCCAATCATTCAAACTCGTTTAAAATACTATTTTTAAACCTCAATTTCGAATCAGTCATCTATTTATTGATTGAAGATTAATGCTAAAGATTGGTAATTTATTTAAAATAGTTTATGGATTTCTTTCCCATAGCAGCATTTGAAAAGATAACAGATGCAGTATCATTCACATTGATTTCCTCACGAAGCCGGGAGTCATTGCCGAAGAGCGTCCTCTATCGGCCGTAAAAATCCGTTGCCACTTTCAAGCCAACGAACCCGTAGGATATTTGTCTCCTTTCTACTCCCTGCTGTTTGCCTCAACTATACACAGTAACATGCAAGTCACCACCAGCTCGTTTATTCCAACCATGGGCTGCAGTTTCGTGCTTATTGTGCACTCATCAGCATGGAATAGGAATTAAACGAGCTGGAGGCAAAAAATCCCTTATATAGCAAAGAGAGCCAACAAAAACTGGTAGCTAATGTGAAATTAGAACGCCAGCGAACAACCGCATTTGGTACGGTACAAAATTTTGAGGCAAAGCCTCAAAATTTTCGAGTTGTAGTTTGTTCTCTTTGCTCTAGAAGAGGTTTTTGCCTTCAGCTCGTTTAATTCCTTTTCCATGCTGATGAGTGCATAATAAGCACGAAACTGCAGGCTATGAGTGGAATAAACGAGCTGGTGATGTATTCCATGTTTTTGCCTCAGGCCCCATTTCTGCCCTGGCTTAGAGGCGGTTACTTACTGCTTTATACACATAGTAAAGTTTTTAAATTCTTCAGTATGAAAAGGCACTGAGATTTGTGTGTATATCTCTTAGGCTTGTGGCGAGCGACGGAGCTTGCGGCCCCAGCGGAGATGCGCTGTATTTCCTGCCACGTGTGAAAAGAAAACGGTGGAAGTGGCCATTGCAGCCCCTGAAATGGACGGAGCGGCGTCCATTGCAAGAGAAGAGGCGGCGATCCTTCAACAGGAAGTGGCCCAGGAGAAAGAAGCCTTTCTTCTGCAAAAAGAAATCCAGTGGCGTAGGAACTTAGTAAAAACAGGGGGAGCCCGGAGCATTGTTGGATCAAGTCACTCTTGGTGTGGGGGGGGGGGGGGGCAAAGGACACTTTTTCACATGTTCATACAAGCTCAATTATGAAGTCGCAAATGTTCAAATAAACATTTTTTGTGAATAAAAGGAGTTTAATAAACATTACTAATATCTCTTTCATCATTACGACGATAAGTTTAAGTACTCTTTTACATTTTTAATATGAATTTAGTTTTAGTTGTCATTCAATTTGCGGAGCAAAAGAAGTCTCAAATTTTCTCTCCCGGAAAAATTCCGAGTTGTACATTTAAAAAAAAAAGACTAAACAATTTTTAGTGACTTTAGAGGATCGAAATATTTTGAAATAGAAGTCTTAAAAACGGATTGTATTCAAGATTTGGTCAGTGGCGGATTGATTAAAAGAATCGGCCCTGGCAGTAGGGAAAGTTCCGGCCCCTTAACTTCTACAGATATGAAACTTTAAATAATAATTGGGTTATCATTTATGTGAAGAAATGAAGAAATTATTATATTAATTAGCATATAAAAATTAGCTATTTATTTCACTTTTTAAAATAAAAATTGTTAAAACGAACTCCAAGGGACCATTAGAACCAAGTCGTATAATCCGACGAACAATAAAGAACAAGCATAGTTACGGGGATGAAATGTTCCGAAGTCAGACTGTGAGAGAATCGTTCATTCATCCGATCTAGGTTAAATGCTTCGTAGTACATTTTAAAATTTAAATGAACTGAAAAACCCAAAAAAGCAATCATCCCTGCTTTAACTAATAAGTTGAAAAGAAACTTACTTGAATTATTTTTTAATTCATTTGATTTTCAGTTCTTCAAAGCGTTTTCTTCTTTTTTTTCTGTGAAATGAAATCCTTACAAAGATGTAAACTTCGATCGACGAAAGCCTTGACCAACTTCTATTTTTGGTTTTCTACACTGATTATATCCTGTTGCATGAATCGACAGACCCCCCCCCCCCCCACCGTTATTTGACTGCAAAAAGAATCCCACGTCAATCCCATAGAGTTCTTAGAAATAGCAGCCTGAGCATTGCCACAGGCTTTACCATGCCATCTGTATAGATACAACATCAGAGAAACGGGGACAGTTGACAGTTTTAGGTTTTTATTGCTACTCATCCATCTCCCTACTGAAAATACAAAAGGCTTATCGGATGCTCGTTAGCAAAGTCCGCAGACATTGAAGAAGAGGCGCCTTTCGCGTGAGAAGGAGGGATGAATTCTAGGAAGTCCCTGAACCTAAAAGATCGACTTAGTACCTTAGGCAAGAAAGAGCTTCAATTTCAACATGTGTGGCGAGCAGTACTGATTGACTATACTTGGATAGCTTAGCTACCATTTTCTCTCTCTTTCCGACTCGTAAAAAAAGAGATACAAAGAAAGAAAAATTAACCTTTAGGAACCGGGCGGTACATATGTTGTACCATAAGTCTTTTTACTTTAGAAGACGGGGTTGAAATTTTCACTTGAACCCTTTGGAGCTGGGGATTTTTTCAAGGTTTTATACGTCTGGTACGACAGTTTATGCCTTCTCTTTTCAATGGAAAAGAAATCTGTGGTTCAAGCGTCATACTACCTGGGTCGAAAGAAAAATTTCCAAAAAACAGCCCGGATCCGAAAGGTTAAAACTTCCAATGTGATGATAAGTTTCTTAATCGCAAATAAAATTATTCCATTTGTTTATGCTTGATTTGACGGTATTAAACATAAACCATTTAATCATTAAAAAATATGTAATTTTTTTTTCTATTAACTCTCTAAAGCTGTATTTCACAAAACTCTCAGGTGATTTACATAATTTTCAAATGTCGCAAAATATTCTTCCGTACAATTGGTGGCGGTTATAAGGAAGAGATGCTGGAGTTATTAACCCTTTCATGATACCGAAACCTTCTTTAAATTTTATGAATCGATTTTTATTCTTTGTCTGTTTCCCTGGTAAAAATGAATAAAAAGCATGAAATAAGATTTTTTATCTTGAAACTGTGGCTGATAACCAGGGCCGAAGAGAGGCCATGTTAGGGCCTAGTTGGCCACTATTTTCAACAAGTGTAAATTTCGTCCAGACCGCCCGACCAGGGCCGGCCCTGGTTTTAATTTCAAATCTAATTGCCGTTGAAAAAAAATCTCAATTGAATATTTCGGCATGTAGCAATGTTCAGTTTGACTGATTGAAAAATTCAAGTGATGAAAGATTTATCAGCTACAGCAGGACAGCCGAGAGCCAAGGTGGGCCGTCCGTTTAGGTCCCCCCCCCCCACACACACACTCTTCTCCGGCCATAAAACTTGAGGGCACGGCCCCTAGTTTTTTACAAGACTGACCTCTTGTCAGCCCTAAGCTACAGCCTAAATATGACAAATAAGTTAAATTCAGCACAGGTGTATAGCAGTTCAAAGGCAGGTCCACAAAGGCCCCGGACTCTAATTTCTAACTGGGCCTCATGGCCTCTCGTCGGCCATGGGGGACCGTCTGAGCATGTTATGGGCCTCTCGACAGTCGGCACTAACATACTATGGCTCCTTTCATGAATATTTTCTGAATGACCGGGGGTTTGGCAATTGTTTAAAAAGGCTGTGCTTTGCGATATTGAGAGAATCCAAACACATGCACGTAGAATTTTATTTTGTTGATTACTGCCAGGATATTTAATCAGACTCGGCCCGAAACATGACCGGCCCACCGGGCAAATGGTTGCCCGCCGGGTGTATCCGCCACTGGATTTGGTTACTGTTGAGGAAGGAACTGGGGCAGCAAAATCATCCCTGGCGATTTTTTAAAATTGTAGTCTTTAATAACGTACTTTTGGATTATTTTTGATCACGTTTTTGAAAACAGGATTGAGGTAAAAAATGTGATATAAAAAGTTGTACTAAGGAAATTTTACCGGGGGAGCTGAGCCGGTCTGAAATATTCTAGGCGGAGCCAGAGCTCCCCCAGCTCCCCTGGTTCCTACGCCCCTGGAGTATTTCGTTTCACTATCAATTTTATTCTCACTGAACAATCGTTCGCATCGCCTGTTTCAATCTTTTACTTTGCGTGGTTAGCCACACAATTATTCGTCTGACCGCCGTGTTTATCGGTCGGCTCTAGAAATTAGATCTGACCCATCGCACTCTGCGCATGCGCCGGAGGTAGTCGGTGCTCCATTATGTATCCGATGGTCGGGTCTGTAACACCTGCCAAAAATATATAGAAGCATTTTGGGCAATTTTTAAAGCGTGAGCATTTTTCCCACATGCTTTAAATAAAATACAAGTTTCCTTTTTTAATATTATGTATATATATGAGTACTATTCAGATATTTAGTACAATAACAAGGGTAAAAGTTAGTGGATTATCTAACACAAAATTTCTGAATTTTTTTCGAAGCAAAACTTAAAAATGACTCTAAAATCTGATATTTCTTTATTTTATTCTAGCTGCAATAATAAATACTGATGAATTGTAATGGATTTTTTTTATTGAACAGCCAATAATTTTTATTAATATGATTTAATAGAGAGGCCGCAATGAATAATGCAAAAATGAAATTTTTACAAAAAAATTGCATTCACTAAATTGAACTTTTCATACACCAGTATAACACAGCAATCATTGGCACTCGTAGATATACATGTCTAAATTCTTAATTCACCGAATGAAAATCTGAATTTTCCCGAATGATTCAATACGAGCACTTACGAACCAACATCTAATGACAACAGACAAAATTCGTTATAATAGCAGGTCACCACAACTTCCCTGTGAGGCAATCCTGCATGTTGATCAAGAAAATCTTGCTTTTCTTAAGCTACAGTAAATTATCATATTGTAGAAAGCGAGGGGTTAACAAAGCCAAGAACTGCGACCAGGGGTCTATTGTACTTATAACATATTGTAAAAAATAACAAAAAGAGATTGGCAGTGACTCAACTTTAACCTGCATAAAAATATGCTTGGAAACAAGGGACCTTGAATGGCCTTGGAAAAATTTTCTTCAAAAAGTATCGTCTGACGATCCCTCAAATTGGAGACTGGATTGTATAGTTAGAAGTTTTAAAAAGTTGTTAGAATGATGCTTTATGTCTGATCTTATTTGGAGGCAAGTAATTCATATTGAATTATTTAACAAGCTAACTATAAAAATGAGTGTTTTCTATTCCATTATTAGCTGTTTCCAATTGATGCTTTTCTCTTAAACTCTTTTGCTGCTAGTTAGCTCAGTTTAATCATATTCTTGCACTTGGAAAAAACTGAGTCCCTAAAAGGTTTAAGCAGAAAATAATAATCTTATCCCTTAACGCAGAACTTTTAATGATGTAACCACTATTGCTTGAGGCACTACTGAAGAAAAGGAAAGATTTTTCTGAAAAAAGAACTAGTTCAAAAATTCTTAGGCTTTGAGGAACTGAAAGTAATTAAAAAAAAAAAAAAATCCCCCACTCATTGGTACATCTTTTTTACAGCGAATTCTTAAACGTTACAAAATGGAAACATCATTATTGAAATGATAATAGATCTGAAAAGCATTCCGCAGTACATGGTTTGTAGAAATACAATTAGCCAATAGAAAGAACTTGAGTACAGTGCTGTAATTGGAAAAAAATTGCTCTCGACGACTTCAAGTCGTTAAGTTTGGTAAATGACTTACCAAAAAAAAAAAAAGGGAGGATAAAATTACTTTTGCAATAAACAAATATAAACATAAAAACATATATTCCCGGAAAAAGTGCCTCCCCAACTGCAGCACTGCTTGGGAATTAAAAAATAAGCATAAAAAACATGATACGACTTACCTTTTGCCAATTTTTGACTGTTTTTACAGCTCCACCTGCGGCATTCAATTTCTCAGCCAATTGCTCCCAATCTTTTTGTCGGTTGACATTCGAATACTCGTTTGTTATTTTTCCTCCATTTAATCTTGGATTGTGCTCCATTTCATCAACGATAACATTGATTTGAGATTTCTTTACTCGGATATTCTTGCGAGCAGACATTTTAGCAAAGCACTAGTAAGCAAGTAAAAAAGCACGTGCTCGTTTGGCTCTCCACTGTTCTTTCGTTCATTTTCCAGCTTGTTATTATACACAAAACCCATTTAAACTAGCTAGAAGAATCTTATTCCAGTTGGATTTTATCATAGAAACCTACATTTGGATCATAAAAGGTAAGTTGTGCTTTCTTTCATGCATCATATTCCTTTATAATCTTGAAATTAACTTATTTTTAAGTTCTAACTGAAATTTCCGGTAGTTTCCGGGTTAGTTGACTGAGCTTTAAGTTTAGTTGACGATCTATTTCAGACTTTCTGTGCGAAATTTAAATATTTATTCATGGAAAATGCTTGCCTAATTGAAAATTCTTTTTCCTGATTGTAAAAGCTGCACTTTTTCAAAATGTAACCTCTTGGTCCGAAAGTTAAGTCAAGAAGCTAGCTAGACTAACCATTTTCCTAAACCATATTCAACGATTTCGTAATGAAATGAAGTTGGTGGATTATCTGTTAAAAGAGTATAAAATATTTAAAGCGTTTAGAGTATTGCATTGACAAACACTTCGTATCTGTTCTAAACTCAAATACAACCTGCAAACAAAATATCTACGAGCAGCCATTTTCAGTAAAGTAATCCATTTCTGGGCAAAACACTCAAGTCCTTCGTGTGCTATATGATAAATATGCTTTGATATTTACATTGTAAATTGACAGATTTAATGATGAGAATTTTATTAATACTGGGTTTTGGCCCGTTTTTAAAAAGTTTGCTGAAAGTGAAATATGGACCGATTGTATCTTCGACAATTAATTTCTCCAAAAATGTGCAAAAGTCATTTTCGTAAAATCTGCTTTTTCCAAACCTTTAAACATGACTTAATTTAATTAAAGTATTTTTGTCAATTTTTTTGGATGGGATATCAAGTTCGCTAATTTTACGCTAGTCAAAGTAAAATTTTTGGCGATATTTGAAAAGCCATTTAACTATATTAGCACAATTCTCTCAAATTTGAAGAAATCGGTCAACGAAATAAATGAAGCCATAAAACAAAATTAAAACTAACATAAATGTTGCGCTAAACATTTTGGAAAGCGTTCAGGTGGTGATTTTTGGCGCAATTTTATGATTGCGAAAACTATCACACCTTTCGACGATCGACAGTTTTGGTTTGACGAAATTTTAACTGCTCCTTGACATTTTATAACCCTGAATGGTTTTTGAAGGTGTAATTTGTGAAAAAAGAAAAGTTTGCAAGTCAAAGTTTGGCTCAAGTAAATTGAGCCAAATTTTTAGCTTCGCCAACATCCAACGTTGTCGAAAATCTTCATTGTACCTTTAAATTTAGAGCAATACATAGGGCCTACTATTGATCTCAACTAAAGAAATAATGTTGAAGCAAAGAAACTGATATTAAAAGTTTAGTACAAATTGCGCTTTTGTAAAAATAAAAGTAAAAATAAGCATGAATAAAATTTTACTTATTAGAAAAAAAATAAGTTAAAAATAATTCCAGGAAGCCGCCCACAACTTCTACTCAACTCAACATCATGATCATGAATATCCATGTATTAATATGTGTCAAAAACATTAATGGTTGGAAAGAGGATGGTTGGAAAGAGGAAATGTAGCCACATTGAGGGGTGCAGGTGCAGCCAGAGTGACGTCAGACCGCTTGGATCGACGGATTCACCGACAAGCTGTGGCGGACCCGCAAGTCACTTGTACGTCGATTCTGCAGCACGTGCAAGGTACCCTGGATGTTCCTGTGTCGACCAGAACCATTTCCCGTCGACTGGTTGCACGTGGCCTGCAATCACGGCGCCCGCTAAGAATACTGCCATTCACCTCACAGCACAGACTCCAACGTTTGGAATGGTGCCGGACCAGAGCGACGTAGATGGCAGAATGGCAAACCGTAGTGTTCTCAGATGAATCCCGCTTCTGTTTGTCCAGCGATAGTCATCGCATACGTGTGTGGCGTCGACGTGGAGAAAGATCGAATCCGGCAGTAACTGGAATGCCCCACAGCGCGACAACGTGGCATAACCCAGATAACACAAAGACATCCACTGGACATCCAGAAACCGTCATTCACAGGATTCTCTGACTTCCGCAGGAGATCCCAAATTTACCGAAAAACGTCTTGTAGCAGGGTGGCCACAGGAAGAACAAAATCTTTTTCCCTGACTATTCCCTGATTTTTCCCTGAATAACTTAAATTTTCCCTGCTTTCTCTTTTTTCGTTTCTCATGCTCTTGAAGCTTAACTTCTGTTTTTCCTTGATACTTGGATATGTCTGGCTGTATAAACTACTTCAGGCACTATATTTATGTAAAAAAATGAGCAACAATAACAAGGAAGGCATTTGAGACTGCTAAATTGTTTTGAAAATATGAAGCTACATAGTCAGTTTGACTTATTGAACAGCACTAACAATGTCATAACCCCCTCCCCCCCCCCCACACACACAGATTTTTTTTTCCTTTAACTATTACTTTACGAAACTTTCAACGTCTCCAAAGAGAGCCTAAAGATTTTTTACTTGAGGGATTCTTTAAATTTTGAGGAAACAATTGCATCTTCCATCTCTACTCTAACCTCTAACTTCCCAAAAGACAAAATTGAACTTTCAAGACCACACAACAATCCCTCCCCCATTCTTAAGACACCTGGAGATGGTCTAAAATAGTGCTTTTAATATCATGTGTCGGATAAGAAAACTTTTCAAGAGAGAAGCCCAAACCCTTTCCTCTAAGTTCACCAAAGATGGTCAAATTCGTAGGGTAAGTGCTCCAGTAGTCGGTCAGTCTCCAGTGGTCGGCCACAATGACATAAAACTCCTCATAAATAGTACATTTTTAATTCAAAATCAGATATGACGCACTCACACATTTATGTACCTATCCTCAATTATTAACCAGTGACAGTTTAGTTTTGGGTACTTTTTTTGAATTAGTAATGAGTCATTTCATTTTGAATAGTGTGCCCGTCATGCAAGATTGCGATTCTGCTTATTTTTCAGCTAAGATGATTCTGTGGCCGACTACTGGAGCATTTACTAGTGTTGACAACAGCTTGGATTTTAACACAATTTTTTTTTTAAATTTCTAAAACAAGTAGGGGATTCACTATCAGAAAAGTTCATTGTAAAGTTTTACCTTGTTTTTGTTGCTGTATTGATAGCTGAAAGTTCTAGGTTAGCCAAGATCAACAAAAGATCTCTTAAATGGCCGACTACTGGTGCTTTTACCCTATAAGCCATACTATTTCTTCACCAAACAGTCCTCAAAGTTTTATGCCTTTTATTTTAAATCAAATTATTTTCGAGAGACCTCAAATCCTTCCTCCTTAAGTCACTAAAAGAAATCCATAAAATAGCGTAATTTACCTACATTCTGAGAGAAAATCCTTGAATTCACCTACTATCAATAAAGATGGCCTAAATAAGTATTTTCAAGCCTATAGTTTCAGATTTTTTCTGAACAGACTCCTCTCACTCTATATTTACATCCCAAAACTAAAAGGTTTAAAATTTCAATTTAAAAAAAAAAAATGGGCAAGAGCCTCAAAATTTCTTCTGCTTTAGCCACTCTAAGATAACTTAAAGTACTTAATAATTCAGTTTCAAAAATTTTTTTGAGAGAAAGCCCTCAAACACATTCTCCTAAATCCACCAGAAGATCGCTTACATTTGGATTTTAAACTTTTCGGTTTTAAAATTTTTTTTTCTTGGAAGAGCACCCACCCCTATCTTTACACCCCCTAAAATTTCAAGACTGCAATTTCAAAACAAATTCGGGAGACATCTAACAAATACTCTCTCTCTCTCTCTCTTAAGTCACTGAAAAATAGCAATCAATCCAACTTCAAAAATTTCCAGAACAATCGCAAAGTCCTATGCTCATGAAAGATCGCTGAGAATTACATCTTTAAGGCTCTAGTTTTGGATTTTTCCAACAAAAATCCTCTTTGCCTTTTATCTTAATATTGCCTAAAACACCTTAAAAGATTTAGGATTTCAGTGTTAAAATTTTTTTTAGAGATATCCTTTCCTTTTTTGAATTCACCCAAAGATAGCCTGAAACAGTACCTCCGAACCAGTTCCTATAAGTTCACAAAAGATGATCCAAATGTCCGTGTTCAGACTTTCCCTCTTTCCTAAGCACCCTAACCCCCTCTTTACTTTTACATCACTAAATACTAAAAGTCTTACCCCTCCCCTATTTTAGTTTTAAACATTGTTCGGCAGAAAGTCTCTGACTCCTCTCTCTCTTTCAGTTACACAAAGTAGTCTGAAATTTACCTTTTAATGCTTTAGATTTTTTTTTTAATTTTAAGTTACAACAGTCGAAACCCTTCTCCTAAGTTCCCCAAAGATTGCTTAAATTTGGGATTGTAATGCTGCAGTTTTGTAATTTTGTCAAAAAAAAGCCACTTGTACCCCACTAGTTTTACGTCACTAAAATCAGCCAGATTCAGCTTTTTCAAAACATTCCCGGGAAGATATCCTAAACTTTCCATCCCCTTTAACTCTCCATACTCCAGAAATTGCCAGCAATTACAATTTTATGACTCTGTTTACGAATAATCCACCATGGTTTTGAAAAATTTTCTAGTTAGCCTCTAAAATATCCTTAAATAATCAAATATGTAATCTTTTTTTATACTTCAGTATTGAAAAATTATGGACTTGAGCTCTGATTTAATTTTCCCTGATTTATTCCCAAATTCCCTGATTATTCCCTGATTTTTCCAGAATTTTCAAATTCCCTGATAATTCCAGGTTTTCCCTGTTTTCCAGGTCTGTGGCCACCCTGTGTAGACGTCCGCAGGTGATCCAAAATCCACTTTTTTTACGTCCACAGGACGTCTTAAACGGACATTTGCAGGACTATCACGGGACACTCTAAATCTTACGCACGTCCTGAGGACACACTTAAGACCACTGCTGGACTGTCATAGGATGCTCTGACGTCCTTCGCAGATCCGTCTCCTTCCTTTGCCCATCCCTTTTTATCCTAAGCAGGTCGTCTGGACGTCCTTTGACTCTACTTTTCAATAGTTTTTTATCCTCTGGCCGTCCTTTTCAATCCTTATAGATTCCTCTGACCATCCTTTTCCATTCTTTACAGATGCAATTCCTTATATTTTGTATACCTATTGGATACTTTAAACCTTTATATAACTCAAAAAACAACAAGCTTTTTTACTTTATTCTGTAAACTATTAACATTAAATATGTCGAAACCTAAAATGCATTTCAAGCTAAACTGCTTTTTCTTAAAGATCGCACTAAAAGTTTCTTCTGAAAAGAATTTTCTATTCAACAAATATCCTACTGCTGCATTGGTTTAATGTTTATCCTTCAAAAACAATTTTAAATACAAACATGTGTAATAGTTAGACTTACCTTGGCAAATTTATAGCATAAAAGCTTCACGAGACAGAGAACATGCAGCACGTTTCAAAATGGTGGTGTAAATATTCGCAATGCCGGGCGACAGCATGGGTGCTATGTTAGCGCGCATGTGCGGAAAACCGGCTTTTAGTAGTTCGTCTTGTATGGGATACCAGTTGGATGTCCATCTACACTCAGATGTGGGGTCTTCAAATTTCGAGAGAACTCGTCCCACGTAGGCAATCCAAAGGACGCCTTTTGTGATCCTTCGAAGGACATGTCCTATAAAGGATTTGTGAGATCCTTATAGGACATCCTGCGGACGTATGTGGTTATCTGGGAATGGTTTGGGGCGCTATTGCATACAATTCCGTATCACCTCTAGTTCGTATTCGGGGCACTATGACGGCCCAACGATATGTAGATAATGTACTGCGGCCGGTGGCAATCCCCTACCTTCAGGGTCTGCCAAATGCAATTTTTCAACAGGATAACGCCCGGCCTCACAGTGCTCGAATCAGCCAACATGCTCTACGAGGTGTACAGATGCTTTCCTGGCCACCCTACTCTCCGAACTTGTCACCAATCGCACATGTGTGGGACGTGATTGGACGCCGTTTGCAGAACCTGCCACTGCCTCGTTCAGAGGACGAACTGTGGCAAATGGTTGAAAGGGACCCAGATAACACAAAGATATCCACTGGACATCCAGAAGCCGTCATTCATAGGATTCTCTGATTTCCGCAGGAGATCCCAAATTTACCGAAAAACGTCTTGCAGACGTCCGCAGGTGATCCAAAATCCACTTTTTTTTACGTCCACAGGACGTTTTAAACGGACATTTTCAGGACGACTGCAGGATGATAACGGGACACTCTAAATCTTACGCACGTCCTGCGGACATCCTTAAGACTACTGCTGGACTGTCATAGGATGCTCTGACGTCCTTCGGAGATCCGTCTGGCCTTCCTTTGCCCATCCCTTTTTATCCTAAGCAGGTCGTCTGGACGTCCTTTGACTATCCTTTTCAATAGTTTTTAAATCCTCTGGCCGTCCTTTTCAATCCTTATAGATTCCTCTGACCATCCTTTTCAATCCTTTATAAATCATATCTAACTATCCTTTCCATTCTTTACAGATGGATTATTTTTAATTCATACTTTCAACCAGTCCGCCCCGCCTTCATATTTAAGCTTAAACACAAGAAAAAAAACAACAAGCTTTTTTACTTTATTCTGTAAACTATTAGCATTAAATATGTCGAAACCTAAAATGCATTTCAAGCTAAACTGCTTTTTCTTAAAGATCGTACTAAAAGTTTCTTTTGAAAGGAATTTTCTATTCAACAAATATCCTACTGCTGCATTGGTTTAATGTTTATCCTTCAAAAACAATTTTAAATACAAACATGTGTAATAGTTAGACTTACCTTGGAAATTTATAGCATAAAAGCTTAACACGAGACAGAGAACATGCCGCACGTTTCGAAATGGTGGTGTAAATATTCGCAATGCCGGGCGACAGCATATGTGCTATGCTAGCGCGCATGTGCGGAAAACCGGCTTTTAGTCGTTTGTCTTGTATGGGATACCAATTGGATGTCCATCTACACTCAGATGTAGGATTTTAAATTTCGAGAGAACTCGTCCCACGTAGGCAATCCAAAGGGCGCCTTTTGTGATCCTTCGAAGGACATGTCCTATATAAGATTTGTGGGATCCTTATAGGACATCCTGCGGACGTATGTGGTTATCTGGGGAATGGAGTGCCATCCCTCAGGACACCATCCGCAGGCTTATTGATTCCATGCCTAGACGTGTTTCTTCGTGCATCGCTGTCCGCGGTGGTCCTACTTCTTACTGAGCCGACGCCGTCCTCGCTCTAAATTTTGCTTATTTATTTTGAAATAAATATCACTTATTGTTTCATGCTGTCTCTGTCTTCTTACCAAATTTAATCAATTTCTGACCACTCCTTCTTGGTGTTGCATTTTCAATGTCGAGCAGTGTATTTTATACCGAAATAGATTAGTTTTAAAACTTGTAATAATATTTTTTTAACTCTTAGGGATGATATCGCGACCCCATAAGAAATGCTTTACGACCCCATTTGGGGTCACGACCCACAGGTTGGGAACCCCTGAGCTAGAGGGTCGAAACAGACCCGACATTTCAAATTTTTCCAAGGAGTGGGGGCAGAAGGTGTATACACAATGTAAATTTTACCGAAAAATGGCAAAAACCACGTCCACTTACATAAAAATGATTTCCCAAAGTCAGAGGGAGGGCAATGGACCCACCTAAATGACGGGCCAGGGTCGAATATATTTAAATGCAATCACGACAGTAAATAACCACAACAAACTTATTTAATTTGTATTTCCTCACTGAGGAAAGGCTAACACACATAAATCAGACAAATAATTTTAAAAAAGCTAAGAGTACGGTGGAGAAATCAGTCTTAAAGGAACTTCTTCAATAAATAAACATTTAACACTTCATCTCTTATGGAAAGCGAACATCTACAATGATAGCGGTGCAAAATATTTCTACGATTAAGCTAGCAAGATATTTTGTTTTATCGTTCAAGTGTTTTATTTTGGTCACTTCATGACCAAGCGTATTACAAGCGAGTGAAGAAAACGAGGAGAGCTAAGCTATTTTTGTTCGCAGTACAGACGAATCCAATTTTTGGTTACGGAGGGGGTCGCAGCTTTTTACTTCTCTTTTTTCTTTTAAATCAAAAATTTAAAGTCAGCTAACATGGAGCAAAGTAACTCAGAAACAACGAAGTAGAATTACTCATTAATTCTCCCAAAGTCAGAGTTCCCGTTCTAGTTTATCTTTTGGAGCAGAAATTTTAATTCAATTGACAAAGCAAAAGTTTTTTGAAAGACATTTTCTAGTTCATTCCATTTACAACAAAAATATTTAATGATTGGACTAATATTAGTTTTGTAGAAACTCAAAATATATGTGGTAGAAGAATATGAAATTCAGTGTGTATTTTAATTCAATACTTTCTTTCTATCAGGGGTGTGGAATAATCCTTTTATATAAATTGCGTTGCATATTTGAGTTGATTTCTTTTTTTTTCTATGGGGGCGATTCTCTGTAAACTCGTATCCGGCTGTCCGGAACGTGTATTTTAAAAATAATAAAGTGTAATAAAGTAATCATTGCTCTGAATACAAGTAAAGCATTACTACTTTGTGGCCCAAGTAAGGCATTAATACTTTTTGTGATATTTGGAGCGGTAACAATTTGATTTTTTTTTCTATAAATTATCCAAGCACCAAAAACACAGTCCAGTGGTTGTTCCAATCCTATAGTCTAACACTTAAAGGCAATATTAAAAAAAATCTATTAACACTACATAAATTTGGCAATTAATTTCTAACAATAGAATAATACAACTTTTTTTTATGAAATAATTTCTAATTACGTATTTCTAAAACTTAAAATTGTCATGTAAGTTCTGGTTCTGTCCAGAGTTTTTTCAAACAGCCACTTGCCACAATTTCGAAGCTGCAATAGAAAAAATCTGTTAGTCTTGCAAATGATTTTGGCATGAAGTTTAAAGTAATCACTGTGAATTTGTCGAAATTGACGCCATTTTGGTTAGTTTGAAAGCCACATTTGTGATGGAAGTGTAGAATCTGTGTCGATGCGAAAAGTCCTCTGGAAAGTGATTTTATTAATGTTAATTACGAAACATATTAGTTATTATGTCCACGATTTGTTTCTAAATTTATAGGTAGTTTCGAAATCAATTATGTTCCAATTATTTTGAAGATTTTTCGCAACAAAGTGCAAAAAAAAAAAAAAAAAAAAAAACAGTCCCCTGCCTAGTTATACAAAAGGCAGTCGACTTGCCCTCTATCATGATTTATCAGAAAAACACAAACTTCACTTGGCCCTCTTTCGAACCAAAGTAATAGATTCATTTCCTGAGCAATCTTACTACTATTATATATGCGAAAGTTTGGATGGATGTATAGATGTATGTTCCTCTTTCACGCAAAAACTACTGAATGGATTTTAATGAAACTTTTACCATAATGTAACTTATACATCAGAATAACACATAGGCTATAATTTATAACGATATTCGAAAAAGTTCGATTGATAACGCTTTTTTCATTCCAATTTAAGGCACATTTTCGCATAAATCCGCGAAGGCTTCCAACAAACTAATTCAGTATTTAGTGCATCATCTCAACTCCCTGTCGATAGCTAGAATTGCGCGTATCATTTCCACTTTTTGCATTAAATTTTCAAGGCTTTTCTCAAGTCAAATCAAAAGGTCTTTTTTTTTTTTTTTTTTTCAGCTCAATTTTGAACTTTTAGGCTTTTACATAGACCTTATGGAAATGCTCGCGCGCCAGCTCTCTAACGAGCTTTTACCATAATTTGTGTTTTAAAACCTTTTGTAGTCTTAGTTGTAAGTAGAATATTTATCTGAGTAGACAATAACTGATATTCTCAGCGATTTTTTTAACTGACACCAGTTTTTGTGCCAAAGACTACGCAATAATACTTTACTTCTTATATGACATAACCAAAATGAAACGATTATTGTCTGATATTTATCGACTACAGCAAAATCTTAATCATTGATATAATACTTCCACATTTGAAAAGTTCAGTTTTTTTTCGTTTGTTGGCCGATTCCGTATGTATCCAGGAAAAACCTTTTTAAAATTATGTCAACACGTAAAGTAATCCTCATGCTAAACTAATAAAACCCTTAAACAAGACTAAAATTACCATTAATATGCGTTTTTGCACAAATAATTGTCAATTGTTTCCTATTAATTACGAAATCATTTTGGACAAAAACATTTTTTAGCTTCATTTTATGGTCCGCTATAGTATCAGCATTTGATAAAGTAGGGAGGGGAGCAAAATTATCCTAGGTAAAACAAAACAGTTACAGCAAATTTGGCGACATTTTAAAAATCGTCAAAGCGGTGTGTTTTGAGTTCTTTCAGTTCAGGAAAAAAAAACACAGGTGAGTATATATTGTTTTTCAATATTATTGACCCACACGCTTCACCAGTTACTACTTACCAGTTACCAAATTTTAATAACTGCGATTCTCGGCGATTTTTTTAACTGACGCCAGTTTTTGTGCCAAAGACTACGTAATAATAATTTACTTCTTCTTTTTTCTTTTGTTAGCCGATTCCGTATGTTTCCATTCAAAACCTTTTTTAAATTATGTCAAAACGTAAAGTAATCCTCATAGTAAATTAATAAAACCCTTAAACAAGACTAAAATTACCATTAATATGCGTTTTTGCACAAATAATTGTCAAATGTTTCCTATTAATTTCGAAATCATTTTGGACAAAAACTTTCAGCGTCATTTTATGGTCCTCTTTGTTATCTCAGCATTTGATGACTATTTCTCTGTAACAAAAATTAGTGACATAATAATACTTAATGTATTTTCATAAAGTAGGGAAGGGAGCAAAATTATCCTAAGTTTCCCAAAACAGTTATCGCAAATTTGGCGACATTTTAAAAATCGTCAAAGCGGTGTGTTTTGAGTTCTTTCAGTTCAGGAAAAAAACCAAAGGTGAGTATAAATTGTCTCTCAATAATTTTTCTGACCCAGGCAACGCCGGGTATTTTTGCTAGTATTATTATAATTGTACGAACTTTAGAAAAAAAAACATGCCCGGATAGATTCTGTATGGGAAATGACGAGTTTACAGAGAATCGCCCATGGAAGACGCAAGGGCGGATCCAGCTTCTGGCTAAGGAGGGGGTCATTTTCGGAAAGGGGGGGGGGATCAAAGTGCAATTTTTGGGCAAAAATGGGGGTTTTGACAATTTTTTCGTAATATAAGTACCAAAAATGTAATTTTTTGCTATATTTTGTCAGTTAAGGGGGGGGTCATGACCCCCCCCCTCTGGATCCGCGCCTGGGAAGATGGGGATTTTCCCTTTGTTATGGATGTAGTGTAGTTTTATAATTGCATACTTTTTCCTGGGGGGGGGGGTTCGCTTAAACGTTTTCGTTAAAAGGATCGGGGCTCGCTTTGCTTGATATTTACTGACTGGGTTACGGTAGTGTGGTCGATGAACAATTGAGTGGTGGATTAGTTTACATGTATTTTTTACAAACTTGGTAAAATATTGCAAAGAATTTTTTAAGGCTTTTAAAGGGTGCCCAGGCATTTTTGATATAGAATACGATTATTTTACATTAGAGAGGGAAGGGAAGGGGGGGGGGGGAATTTTCAATTATTCAATGAACATCCTGAAAATTCATAACACGGGCGTAGCCGTGTGGGTACTTCCACTTCAGAAATGAGTCAAGCTTACAATGTAAGTCAATTTGAAAAACATGTGATCACATTATAGAGAATCTGGTGTGACTAAGTTCCTTGAATCTCTGGCTTAACTTTAAAAAACTTCTTTTCTTAAGCTTTGATTGTTATTATCTTATCAATTGGCACTGCCCCAGGAAGCCAACATTTTTGTTGATGTTTAAATATTATTATCATCTAATACATTTTACAGGCAATTTATAACTATTAAAATAAGTATGCTTCCATTGTGAAAATATTCGGTTTATTACGAAAATAAATATATCAGGCAATACAGTTTGAAAAAATATCCTGAACATTTGAATTTAATCCATTTCATTGCAATGGACTAAGGAAAGAGAAACGCTATAGACATGATGTTAATAAATAAATGAGAAATAAAGAACATTGAAATAAATTTCATATTTTTGTGTATATTTCCCTCAGGGTTACAGAACGAAAGGAGTGTTCGCACTATTAGTTAATGGTGTCTGCAGTCAATCGGGAAATTTTACTCTAGAAATGACTCGGAAAAACTCATTACTGATTTTAAATCAGTTCCTAATGCAGAGGACGCCGGTGAAAGCATTAACATCTCTAAAAATGATATCATTTCCTTGCATTTTTAACATAGAATTAAGATAATTATATTAATATTATATATATTAGCTAAAAAATCAAATTTTATTATAAAAAAGAATTTCTTGGAAATAAAAATGAGCAATGAGGTTTTTAGATAAAATAAATTATGAGAAAACCAAATCCAAGCTAATAAAACATTTGTTTTGTTTTGAAACAACACACAACTCTGCTGCTTGCTTTTTTTTAATTAGGTGCAGGAAATTTAATTTCTTGATCAGAAATTCAAATTTAGCATGCTAGTTATTATCTAGTTATTTAGCAAAGTTATGAGAAATTGAAGCACCAAAAAAAAAATAAATAAATAAATAAAATAATAATAGTTAATTAACTTAATTTTTGCAGTGTCAATTTTTCTTATTTTACTAACTTCTATTGTCAGGTCATACAAACCACAAATGAAGCAATTGTACTAAAACTCATTACTTTTCATTTTTTAAGAACGAAAATATTCAATATATGGCTAAAACCTATGATTTTGGCTTTTTAATAATTCTGAAACGTGAGAGTTAGTTCGGTAACATATTCGCTGTTTTTCAATGTTACCGCTCTGACTGTTACCTATCTGACAAACCGACAAAGTTTTTTTTCTATTTCCGAGTCGATTGCGCAAAATCAAAATCAAACACGTGGTTTTTTCACTTGCAATATAGGACTATACTTATATTATAAAACTAGCAGTACCCGCACGGCGATGCCCTTGCAACAAATGTAAAGGAAGTTAACTAAATAAAGTTTAATTCACTTTAACCCTCTAAAGTAAAATTATTATATTTGATTCAAATGTGCTCCCCAACCTTTTGAATTCCACTAAAAGTCATATTAAAGTTTAAATCAATTCGCCAAATAAACGTTTCAGTGGAACTTTTGAGATAACTGTAGTGGCAAGATTTTCGAAAACTCTCAACGAACACAGCAATTTTGCCCTTGAACTTTAACATAATCCACCGATTTAACCGTAATTTCAATGTAAAATTGGTCGCCAAATTTAAATTTATTAACATAGGGAACCGATTGTGTCAGGTAGCTCAGCCTCAACCATTCTTCCATGATTTGAATTTGAACATTAAAAGGCAAGAAATATAATGTTATTCGCACCATCTCTTTGAAGTGATTACAATCTATAACAGTAACCCTCAAATAAGCAAGATTTCCCTGGCTGGGAGGTTTGGTAAATTTCCAGATTGTTGCCAAACTTTACGACGCCAAATACGAAGAGTAACTTCATAGCGGTGTTACCGAAAATGTCAGAATGGAACTATTAAAAATTTAGGTTTGGCGGCATTATATACATGTTTTAAACATGCAATAAAATACTTTTTAGACTGCAAACAACTACTGTTCCTTCACAGAGCGTTTTCTTTTTCTTTAATTTGGAGAAAGAAGTATTTCACTGGCTGGGAGGTTTGGTAAATATCCCTATTGTTGCCAAACTTTACCACGCCAAATACGAAGAGTAGCTGATAGCCATCGCTAATTTTTTAACAATAATAGTTCCATTCTGACATTTTTGGTAACACCAATTTTTGAGGAATTCAACTGAATAAATTTAAATTCCCTTCGACCCCACTGAACTAAAATTATTATATCCTTTAGTTCAAATGCGCTCCATCTTTTAAACTCACTTAGGCAGGGATTCAAGTGAAACAGGCAATCGCAAATTACAATCGCGACTGGAAATGAATTACATTAGAACGTTTCTTGATAAAAACATCGTGACGTCAGCGTGACGTTTGCCTATGAAAAACGAGCTAGATAAAACGTCACAGCCTACTTGGCGAATAAGAGAAGATCGCTGAGTGCTTGTGAGCTCTTATTGGCTCCACCCGTAGTGACGTCATGCCAAGTTAAGTTGATGATAATGTAATTCACTTCCAGTAGCGATTGCAATTCGAAGCGATCGCAGTGCTGTTTCACTTGAATCCCTGCCTTAAAGTCGTGTTGAAGTTTAAATCAATTCGCCAAATAAATCAAAAAGACAGAAAATTAAGAAAGAAATAAGAGATATTAAACATTCAAATTGAATAAATTTTCAAGGCTTAAATCTATACGCACAATTTTAACCACAAAGTAACTTCAGGGACAAAAGAGCAGCTGATCAGGAAAATGAACCTAGTGTTTCAGTACTGCGTACATAGTTAAGCCTTGAAAATTGACTAAATTTGATTAATTAATATCTCCTGTCCTAATTAACGGACAGAAACGTGCTAAAACTTTTCTTCTTCAGAAAAAAAACCCTTTCCAACGATATATAATGTTTTGCGGTGGGGGGAGGTTTTCCCCCTCAATTATGGCGGATACACCAAAAATGAGACTAATTAATTAATTTAAAAATAACTAATTCGAAATTAAAAATTTGGGCTTCGAGGTGCACGAGGGCGGGGTACGTTCGAATTTTTGAGCCAAGTTTCAGGTCCGTAGGTGCTGTGGGGGCTTCTGGCCAGCGGTTACAAACGTACAAACAGACAAACGAACACCATCATCTTTATATATATAGATAACTTTTAAAATAATAAAAACTGCGCATTTTAGCTCGTGTTACCGATTTAATGATTTAAATGACACACATTTTATAAATCACTTTAAAAAATCTTACCTGCAATTTCAGATGCAGAAATGCAAATTTTTAATTACGATGCGATAAAACATCGCAGCAGGTACTCAGTATCACGTGGTATCGGTGCAGGAAATGATTTTGGGAGCCTAAATATAGATCGGAAGTTATTGTTACCGCTCTGACGCGGAATTGAGGGACACGCCTCTTTCGCATTCCCTAGAAAATCAGAAATCGATTAAAACAAAAATGAAGTAAAATATTAACAAAGGGGTAAATATAGAATCGTTTTTTGTGCAAGTGCGTTTTTTTGGGAAGTTAGAAAGTGCGTATGACCTGTTTGCATGCTAAGCTTTGCTACTGGGGACACGTTACCGATGTGATTTTTGATGTATAAAACAAATATTTTCTGAGGAATTTTTTTTCTGATATTATTAGATGAAATGAAAGCAAAACCTTGTCTTCTTTCTGGGGAAAATTATTTTTTTAACTAGTTATTGAAATACTAGTGAAAATTCACTTGGGACTCAAATTGGCACTTTTCTAAATATTAGCTTATCAGTCGATTTGAATAACATCGCCAAAAACAGAGCCAATTCCAGCTTTATTGAATCAAAACTGTTTAGGACAAACGTGATCAGGCCTCGGAGTTCAAATTTTAAAACTCCAGGACGTAATTTTTATCTCCCCAAAAACAACAGTGTTGTAAAAAAATCCCCCCGCCAAGAAAACCTTAAATACTCAGCCTTAAAAAGTTATGATATCGAGTTTTCCCGCCAAGTTTGTGCCAAACTACAACTAACCTGTATGTATAGTTCTTTTAAATTGTTTTCAGTTTTGCCAGGCGGGAAGCTTTGTCTTGTGAGGTGGTTGCTTAATGAGTAAAAACTTCCCGCCTGGCGGGACTGAAAACAATTTAAAAGAACTATACATACAGGTTAGTTGTAGTTTGGCACAAACTTGGCGGGAAAACTCGATATCATAACTTTTTAAGGCTGAGTATTTAAGGTTTTCTTGGCGGGGGATTTTTTTACAACACTGTTGTTTTTGGGGAGATATCACATGTTTTTGCATTAATATTATTTCTTTGCCTGTTTTTTTTTTCTCTTCAAAATTTACTTTGCATGTTTTTTTTCCCTTCAACATTTTTCTTGGCGGTCCGACATCTGTGGTTTTCTTGGCAGCATGCATTTGGTGCAAAAGTTCAAGGATCTTCTTCAGTCTAGGATAAATTTGAAATCAATCACAATGTACCACCCGAACCGACGCAAAACAAAGCTAGTTGCTAACAATACTACGATTAAATTAAAAGTTTAAAAAAAAAACCCAACCCTTACTGCCGATCTCATATTAAAATGAACTAAATTGAAGATCCCTTTTAAAAGCCTTATGCAATAAAATCAATTACAAATATTTTATTTGTTAACAAATAGAAACTGGCAACAGATGAAATTATAAATCATTGAGTTTTCTTTCCTCGTGGCCCAACAATGAAAACATAAATGCTCAGATGTTGAACAGAGCTAGTAGATAGAAATCGGACCAATTTTAAGCATTAATAACTCCGGGGTGCGATGACCCCGGGGGGTAAATTTTGGGAAAATGTCCTCAATGTCTCATCGAGAATATTCATACCAAAAATCAACACTAAAGACCCCCGGGAGAAAAGATACGGAAAATAAAAACGAGGGGGGAGGGGGTGGGGGGTCGAAAAACCCCCTATGCCGAGCTTTGGGACAAAATAAATGTGGGTGCAAAAGCAGAGCTCAATCCGAGTTACCGTTTAGTCTGGACCCT